>RJWJ010023973.1:0-25122 GCA_004363605.1 Indri indri
AAACCAGTCACAGAAAGCCAACTACTATATGATTCCACTTACATGAGGTTCCTAGAGTAGTCAAATTCAGAGACAGGAAGTAGAATGGTGGTTGCCAGGGACTGGGGGAAGGGAGTAATGGGGAGTTATTGTTTAATGGGTGCAGAGTTTCATTTTTGCAAGATGAGAAAGTTCTGGGGATTGGTTGCACAGCAATATTCAATACTACTGAACTGGACATTTAAAAATGGTTAAGATGGGCTGGGTGCAGTGGTTTACTACACCTATAATCCCAGCATTTTGGGAGGCCGAGGCAGGAGGATTGCTTGAGGCCCAGAGTTCCAGACCAGCCTGGGCAACATAGCAAGACCTCATCTCTACAAAACAATAATTTTTAAAAAATGAGCTGGGCGTGGTGGCACATTCCTGTAGTCCCAGTTACTCGGGAGGCTAAGGCAGGAGGATCGCTTGAGCCCAGGAGTTTGAGGGTGCAGTGAGCTATGATTGTGCTACTGCACTCCAGACTGGGCAACAGAGTGAGACCCTGTCTCTAACATAATTTTTTTTTAAATGGTTAAGATGGTAAATTTTATGTTGTGTGTACTTTACCACAATTAAAACTTTAAAAAATTTTAAAATTTACCAGGCAAATATATATTGGGAGCATTTGATAAAGGCCGCTGTGCTAGATACAATACAGTATAAAAAGTTCAGTGAGAATCAACTCCAGATTTCATCATTTCATGATGAAATACTGGAAATACCAGTGACATTCTGGGTAAAATAAATGACAGTTTCAATTCCAACTTGTCCTCTTTTTAGACATGAGAATATAAAAAAGTTACTTCATTTTTACTTACTTCGCCTTAAAGATAAGTATGAAAATTCTTGACAGTCATTGCAAAGATATTTTTTGACAAAAAAAAAAGACTATATAGAGAATTGACCACCAACGATCTTGACTTGAGGCAAATGTTCAACAAAGTTCTCTAAATTAAGAACAGAAATCTCAAACTAGGAGGAAAACAGTATGGAGCAATGACTCTTAAAACATATGCATAGGCCGGGCGCGGTGGCTCACGCCTGTAATCCTAGCACTCTGGGAGGCCGAGGTGGGAGGATTGCTTGAGCTCAGGAGTTCGAGACCAGCCTGAGCAAGAGCGAGACCCCATCTCTACTAAAAAATAGAAAGAAATTAATCGGACAACTAAAAATATATAGAAAAAATTAGCCGGGCATGGTGGCACATGCCTGTAGTCCCAGCTACTTGGGAGGCTGAGGCAGGAGGATTGCTTGAGCCCAGGAGTTTGAGGTTGCTGTGAGCTAGGATGATGCCACAGCACTCTAGCCCAGGCAAAAGAGTGAGACGCTGTCTCAAAAAAAAAAAATATGCATAAAATTCAATCTAAATGGATGATGACTGGGCATTAAAATAATAAATGTTCTCTACTATAAGGGAAAAACCAATACTATCTCAGGACTTTAATATTTTTATTAAAGTAAAATAAAATATAGCTATAAAAAGCCATATAACACCAAGGTATAGCTTAATGGGTTTTCATAAGGCAAACACCCTTGTAATAACCACTGAATTCAAGAAAGAACTTTGCCAGCCACCCGAGAAGCCCCATCCCATTCGACCCACCCACCATTACCTTGACTTTATGGTAATTGCTTCCTTGAATTTCTTTATAGTTATAGCACCCAAGTGTACATCCCCAAACATCATTGGTTAATCTTGCCCATTTAAAAAAAATGGTTATTTTTCAAACCTCTTTTACTTTCAAGGTTCTCACTCAAGTCTGGATTTTTCACAGCCTGGATTTGGGTGATTGCATGCACATGGTGCAGGGCAACATATTTCTGTGTACTCTGCAAATCGACAGCTAGATGCAGAGGCCAGGTCTGGTTCAGGCTTGATCCCTCTGGCAAGACTACAGGTGGTGGCACATTGTCTCATCGGAGGGCACAGAATGTCTGGTTGTCACTCATTTTGTGATATTAGAAGCTGAGATGCTCAGTGCCTAAAAGATCCATTAAATTCATTGATGGTTGCAACATGGTAATATAGAAATTCTAACACTTCTTTTTCATTTATTAATTGTAACACTTTTACAAGATGCTTTTGTTCATTTATTGTTTGGTTACCAATGCTACCGTTCATTTAGGAAAGGCAGGATAAATGCTTTATTCTTTTCCCTCTATTTATCAGCCTTCAAGAAAATGATTTGGTTCCCTATCATCCTCCAAAGGTAACTATTAATATTTTTTAAAAGATCATTGTGAACTCAAGAATTTAAACATCATAGACAGTTTGTCTAAGAGATCTCCCCACGAAGAAAAATAGACCAAATAAGAAAAAAAAAAAGAGTAAAAAATGAGTTTAAATTTTTTAAAAAAACGTAAAAAATAAGCATATCAGACCAGTTTCAGTCAAATTGTAATTATTACCTTCTTGAAGCTCAAATTGTTTCATCTGTGGCCAGTGAGAGACTCCCAGAGTTGGCTCCCAGGTCCTCTGGACATGACCATAGTAGGCTTTGACAACTTCCTCACTATCTGTTATTATGAGAAGATCCCGGGATCATCTTGTACATTTCCAGTCCCCAATCTGGAATCAGCCAGTTCTCTAAGAAATGCTGGTTCCTTTTCACGGGAAATGAAATTTCAAGCCCGCAATGTAGGTGCCAGAGTTACTCATTACTACTGCGTTGATCATTGTTTCTAGGCCTCTTCAATACACAGAGAGATAAAGTGCACGCATGCGCAGATGCATGCACGCACACATCCTTTTCAAAAATATACTATCTTATGAGGTCATATTGATATTTCCGACTCAAATTCAGGAATATAGGGTTTTGTTTGTTTGTTCATTAAGAGACAGGGTCTCACTCTGTCACCCAGGTTGGAGTGCAGTAGTGTGATCATAGTTCACTGCAGCTTCAAACTCCTCGAAC
Organism: Indri indri; assembly: GCA_004363605.1. Taxonomy (NCBI): domain Eukaryota; kingdom Metazoa; phylum Chordata; class Mammalia; order Primates; family Indriidae; genus Indri; species Indri indri. The sequence continues at coordinate 2,937 of RJWJ010023973.1, forward strand.
TCCTGGCCTCAAGCGATCCTCCTGCCTTGGCCTCCCAAAGTGCTGGGATTACAGGTGTGAGCCACCTTGCCCCCCCTTATAGGTTTTTTTTTTTTTAAACTTAATCTCTTCTATGTCGTATCTGTGTTTCCTTTCTTCCACACCAAAACTACAAGTTCTCAAAGATGAAGGGATGACAGAATTGGAATATCTCATAATTATTCATTTACTTTATCCCATGGTGTTGGTGGCTCCCAAACCACCTTACATTCAGTGACTCGCTAGAAGGAGCTAGAAGGACTCCTGGCACTGAGCATAGAGTTGTACTTTCAGCTAAGGTTTATTACAGCAAAAGGATATGCATTGTGTCATCAAGGGAAAAGGACACAGGCAGAGTCTGAAGGATGCTGTGCACAGGCTTCCTCATGCCGTGTCCGTCCCAGGAGGCTCGCCCAGAGTGCACTCTTCTCCTAGCAATAAAAATGCAGCAACACGTTTGCACTGCTTCTGCCCAGGGAAGCCCATTAGAGACCCAGTATCCAAGGGTTTCATGGGGGCTGGTCACTAGGCACCCTCCACCTAGCGCTTACCAAAATTCCAGACTCCCAGAATGAAAGCCGATAATCAGCAGAAACCACTGTTTGCACCATCAGTGCAGGCACAGTAAGCCATCTTTATCAGTTAAAGAACACTGGGAACACTCCTGCAATCCAAGTTCCCAGCTGCCAGCCAAGGGCCAACCTTGTGAGTAGGCCTTTCAAAGGATAGCAGTCCCTGCTATATTAACCCCTCTCTGCATAAGTCACCCCTTGGCCCTTGGCCATGGCATCTTTACAGCAAAATCATCCATAGGACCCCCGGCAGCAGGGTGAGACCAACCTTCAGTATTGACCTCACTTGTACCCTCCAGGGGTCCTGGATTTAGCCAGCTAAAACAAATTCCATTAGCTACTAAAGTCTGTCTTAGGAAGCCAGGTGGCTTCCTCCTGAAATTTCTGTATTAACCCTTTTTTTGCCTGGCCCACAGCATCAATTCAGGGTCAGCACAACTCTGGCCAGCAAGCTGAATGCCTTTCAGGGCTGAGGCAGTGTCAGGATAGCCAGAGGGTACAAATGCAAGTACAGTCCTAAAGGGCACATGCGATACCCCTGGAAACCAAGGGTTTACAATTGTTAGGGTGCCCTGTGCAGGACATGTCTTAGGCAGGCAGGACAGCTGGCCAGGGCACCCAGTGTGGCCTCCCACAGTGGGGCCTCCCTCTCAGTTCAATCCAAATAATTCAGTTTAGTCCTTGGTTTCAGAGTGACTGCCTGGAAGTAGTCAGGCGCCACCAGTTCTGTTTATCTCATCAGTTCATCCCTCTCATGAGTGTGGACGCATCTGCAGGGGTTCTGCGTGCAAAGTACAGGAGCAGGCGCCACCCCTGGGGTCTCATAGTCAGCGCCGTCAGGTGGGATGGGGGCTCAGTAGCCAGTTTAAATTCAAAGTGCTCGCAGCAGCTTGGCAATGAAACATGGGGCATTTTTCTACAGGAAAAGGGGGAAGCTTCCAGGAGCAGTTCTGGAAAAACAACGATCATTACTGCCCGCTCTACTCCCCTGCACCTCCCCGGGGTTTTTCTTTTCCCCCATTGTTTCAAAATCAGAGTGTCTCATTCAGTAATCGTAATTTCACATTTCCCAATCATTTTCCTCTCATCTGGACCGTTTGTCTGGAAGGGTTGCACGCAAGAAGGAAAGAGACGTGTGCACGAAAATATTTTTCCCAGGAAAACATTCTCATGCAATTTAACCATAAAAACACATCATGTTCAGGAATTTGTCAGGAAGAATCCTGAACTTTCAAATTTTTTCAAAATGAGTTTCCATAACCTCTCATTCCTTTCATCCTGATCATTTACCCAGTGAGCAACTTAGAAAAAAAAAAATCAATCCCTTGCGAGGGACAGCTGCATTGAATAACCAAACTGCTTTACTAAGGTGTGTGCACACGGATGAGAGATGGGGGAAGGAGAGTCAGGCTACCGGTCCACTGGTACAAACTGCAACTAACCTGGAAAGCCAAACACAACAAGTCAACAACGAGACATCTCCGAGAGGGGGCACGAGTCCCACCTGTGGGAAGTGGGTGAAGGGGTCACACTCCCTGTGATGTGTCCTTTCCCAACCCACAGTTTTCAAGAGGAATCCCAAGATAGGAATGCAATTAGTGTCTGTATCAGAAATCTAGATCAGTTCAGCAGTGTAATTTTAGATGGTCTCATGAGAACACACCCTTTCCTGTTGGCATTTGTATGTGACCCGGACAGTCCAGTCAGCATCCACATTTTCGTCATTTATGGCCCCTCAGAGGCTGTCTTAAATGGGCAACTGTTCAGAGTCTGAGTCTTGTTCTTTGAGACGAGCTTTCCGTTCTGCCCAGCTCACCTCCAGGCTGAAATAGCTGCAGAAGACAGCATCAGGTTTCAGCTCAGAGTCGGACCCAGGGAATTAGGATCTGTGAATCTGATTTTTTTTTAAAAAAAGTGGTTTTCCTTCAATAGCGGCAAAGCCAAGACAAGGAAGGGCCAGATAAGCTGTGTTCTAATCCCAAGTGACAAACAAGGCTTTCCTAAAAGTCCTTTTTATCGTGTCCAAACAGACCCACTCAAATGTATGCACAGAAGGCTGGAACACTGGCAGCCTTGATGGGCAGGCACTTCATGTCGGCAAGAACGTATTAGCAAACTAAAAGCTGTTTTCAAAAACTCCAAAAATGCATTTCTACCTGGAGACTGCCTCCCTTTTCATGCTGTCTCCCTTTCTCCGGAGGCTCCAATGGGCAAAAATCATGGGTTATGAAGACTCGTTCTAATACTCAAAGAGTTTAAATTGTAATCCACCCACAGGCAGCAAAAAGCAAGGGAGCACTGATCCACCAACACTTTTTTTTTCTTTGCTGCTTTCCCTATCAGGATGATCCATCTAACACTGATGAAATGAAGCATATAACATTTTGCATCAATTTTTCCAGACACTTAGATGCGATAGCCACAAAATACAAAGCCTTTTTTTTTTTAATTCCCGTCTGTTTTCTTCAAACCCGTAGCTGTACTGTAAAATCAGCATTTACAGGGTTAACATCAGAGCAGCCTGGAGATCCAGGCTGCAGTGTTAGGAGAGGCTGGGTGTTGCAGAGGCAGCTACTAAGCTGTGGAAAAGGCTGGAGTGGTGCTTGTTGTTTTGAGGGTCTTTTTTTTACCCTTTTGCTCCACTCTGGTTTTTCTAAAGCCTTGCTCCAGCCCTGGCTACTGATTTAACTATTTTCTTTCCATTTGGAGGAGCAAGCAATGCAAACTTCTATCATTTTCGTGCAAATGTCTCTTTCCTTCTTGCGTGCAACCCTTCCAGACAATGTTGTCTCCCCGCAGGAGGGCTCACAGCTCACTCTTTGCCCAGCACCAAAAATGCAGCAACAAGTGTGTCATGTTTCTGTCCAGAGAAGCCCATTAGAGGTTGTGTCAAAGGTTTTTTCTTTTTTTTTTTTATTTCAGCATATTATAGGGGTACAGATGTTTAGGTTACGTATGTTGCCCTTACCCCCGTGTCAAAGGTTTTTATTGGGAGTTAGTCACTAGGCACCCTCTGCCATGCATGTACTGTACCAATGAATATTCCAGACCCCCAGCAGGAAAGCATATGGCCAGCATAAAGCACACTGTCTAGGCACAGCAAGCCGCCCTTATCTGTTAGGGAAGGGTGGGAATCCTCCAGAAATCCAAGTCCCCAGGCACCAGCCAGGACAAACGTTGCAGCAGGCCTTTCTCAAGACAGCAGTCTCAGGCTTGCTCTGTTAACCCCTTTCTGCGCACGCACATTTTTCAGTCTCAGAATAACAATATAACAATACTAATACCACTGATATAATTACTGAGAACAGCTTGAAACAGTGAATATATTCTCTCCATTATCTCCCCTTTTTTTTTTTTTTTTTCTGAGACAGAGTCTCGCCCTGGCTAGAGTGCAGTGGCATCATAGCTCGCTGCAACCTCAAACTCCTGGGCTCAAGCCATCTTCCTGCCTCAGCCACCCGAGTAGCTGTAACTACAGGCATGCACCACCATGCCTGGCTAATTTTTCTATTTTTAATAGGGACAGTGTCTCACTCTTGCTCGGGCTGGTCTCAAACTCCTGAGCTCAAGTGATCCTCCAGCCTCGCCTCCCAGAGTGCTAGGATTACCTCCCAGAGTGCTAGGATTACAGGCGTGAGCCGCAGCACCTGGCCCCTCCCAATTTTTTTCATACTTATATTATATCTACATTACCTGAGCCATTACATACTGACCTCTCTCCCTTTTAACTATTATTTAGTCTTAGTTCTTGGTTCAATGCCCCCCCATCAGGCTGGGCTCAGTGGCTCACGCCTGTAATCCTAGCACTCTGGGAGGCCAAGGCGGGTGAATCATTTGAGCTCAGGAGTTCGAGACCAGCCTGAGCAAGAGCGAGACCCCGTCTCTACTAAAAATAGAAAGAAATTAGTTGGACAACTAAAAATATATAGAAAAAATGAGCCGGGCATGGTGGTGCATGCCTGTAGTCCCAGCTACTCAGGAGGCTGAGGCAGGAGGATCGCTTGAGCCCAGGAGTTTGAGGTTGCTGTGAGCTAGGCTGATGCCATCTCACTCTAGCCCAGGCAACAGAGTAGACTCTGTCTCAAAAAAAAAAAAAAAAAAAGTGCCCACCATCAGTCCTTACTTCAATGACTCTCTAGCCATTTTGATTGTCTGAAGCTTGTTCTTTAATAGATTCCTCAGGAAGCGCTTATGAAGACAATAGTCCTTGATTTTTCACATGCTGAGAACAGTTTGTTCAAATCCTTTGAAGTTAAACACAGTTTTGCTTGGTATAATTTCCCTAGCTCACATTTTCTTTCCCTATATCTCAAAGGTTATTCCACTTTATTCTGGCAAAAAGGATTGCTGTTAAATCTGATGATGGTCTAATTTTCTTACTCATAAATCACCTGCTCTTTCTTTCTAGATGCCCAAAACATTTTTTTCTTTATCTTTAAAGTCCAATATGAGACTATGACTTCTTGTTTGTCATTCTAGGTGGATATTCTCAGGTACATGATATGCTCTTTCAATTATTTTTTCTGTCCCTCTCACCCACCAGAGATGCCAAATACACGTGTGTTAGGCAGCTTGGATTTATCCCACAGCTGATGCTCTATTCATTTTTTCAGTCTTTTTTCCTTCTGCATTCCAGTGTGGATAGTTTCTATTACTAGGTCTTCAAGTTCGCTAATCTTTTCTTCTGTAATGTTCAATCTGCTATTAATCCCATCCAATGCATTTTTTCATCTCAGATACTGTAGTTTTCATCTCTGAAAGTTCTATTTGGACCTTTAAAAAATTCTTCCATGTCTCTACTTAATATGCTTAATCTAGGCTTTTGAACATTTGCAATAGAGTTATAATGACTGTTTTAATATTCTCGACTATTGATTCTATAATCTATATCATTTCTGGGTCAGTTTTAATGATTAAATTTTCTCTAAATTATGGGTCATGTTTTCCTGGTTCTTTGCATGCCTGATTATTTTATTCATTTATTTTTTTAGACATGGAGTCTCTCTCTGCCACCCAGGCTGAAGCGCAGTGGCTGGATCATAGCTCACTGTAGCCTCCAACTCTGGGGCTCAAGGGATCCTCCCACCTCAGCCTCCCAAGTAGTTGGGACTACACTTGCCTGGTTATTTTTGACTGGATGTGAGCCATTGTGGTTTTACCTTGCTTGGGGCTGGGTATTTACATATTCCTATAAATATCATTAAACTGTATTCTGAGACAGTTAATTTATCAGGGAAACAGTTTGATCCTTTCAGATCTTGCTTTTAAGCTTTATTAGGCAGGGCCAGGGCAGCATTTAGTCTAGCACTAAATTTTCTTCCAATGGGACCTTCTGCAGGGCTCTGGAGCTCTTTCCCTCTCTGTGTAGCTCTCTCCTCTCTGGCGCCCCACCCTGTGAACTCCAGCTGCCTTGGTCTCCTTGGATTCCTATGTCCATCTCCTTAACTTAGGGAGAGCACTGGGCTCTGCCTGGGCTCTCCCACTCAGCATTGTGACTGGAAACTATTCAGAGTCAGACACTGTAGGGCTCCCTTCATTTGTTTCCCCTTTCTCTAGGATAGCTTCTCATTGCCTGATGCCCAATGTCTTGAAGACCATTGTTTCATATACTTTATCATTTTTTTTAGTTGTTTATGTGGGAGTATAAATGTGGTTCCTGTAACTCCATCTTGGTCAGAAGCAGAAGGAAGTCTGCTGTGCTCTTTCCATATGTAGTTTCAGATGTTTTTTGTTTTTCATTCTAGGAAGTTTTCTTGAATTCTAATTTTTAGTATTTGTTTTCTTCCCTTAGTCTTTATTTTCTTCAAGGATTCATATGGTGTATGAATTGGATCTCCTTTTTCTAACTTTGATATTTGCCATTTGCCCTCAAATACCGTTCTTTCTTTTTTTTAAAAAAAAGTTCTTCCTTTTCACCTTCTGTTTCTCTTAAGCCATCATATGTTGTGTTTATTTGCTTTGTGTTCCTTATAGTTTAATCTTCTATTCTGAAATGATTTTTTCTTTTATTTTCAAATATTTCCTGAGATCTATCATCATTTCTGAGTTTTTCTGGTTCTTATTTATGTTATTCTTTCATCATCTTGTATCATTTTCTTAATGTTGCTTAGCTTGTTCAGAATAGCTAGCTATAGTTTTGATCTGTTCTGTGAGCATGTGTGTCTGACACGCTTTCATAGTCTCTAAGAATGGTATTCTACCCCTTATTCTTTTATATAGAAATTTATATGGGATTTCCCCTCTGTACATTTTTGTCGTTGTTGTTGTTTAGACAGAGTCTCACTCTGTTGCCCCAGGTAGAGTGTAGTAGCATCATCACAGCTCACCACAACCTCAAACTCCTGGGCTCAAACTCCTGCCTTAGCCTCCCGAGTAAATGGGACTATAGGCACATGCCATCACACCCAGCTAATTTTTCCTATTTTTGATAGAGACGGGGTCTCACTCTTGCTCAGGCTGGTCTCGAACTCTGACCTCAAGTGATCCTCTCACCTTGGCCTCCTATAATGCTAGGATTACAGGCGTGAGCCACCACCCGTGACCAGCCTGTTGCTCTTCTTTATATCAAATTTGTTTGCCTGAACTTTTGGAATGAGGTGGGGTTCAGGGTAGCTTTTCAAATGTCAGAGCTCCCTCTTCTGCTCTTTTTGCATAGTGCTAAAAATTGTGGAAGCTTGTTTCTGAGATTTCTTGGTTCTGTTTCCTTACTTTTATCTGGACATTCTGTTCCCTTACTGAAGTAGGCTGAATAATGACCCCCCAAAAGAAATCCATGTCATAACCCCTGGAACCTGTGAATGTTACCATATGGCAAAGAGAACACTTTTCAGATGTGACTAAGAATTTTGAGATGGGAAGATTATCCTGGATTATCTGGGTGAGCCTGAAATGCAATCACAATTGTCTTTATAAAAGTGAGTCAGGGGAAGTTGACACATATATAATAGGAGAAGAAAATGTGACTGCAGAGGCAGATACTGGAGTGATGTGGTCGCAAGCCAACAGAAGCTGGAAGAGGCAAGGAATGGAGGGAGCATGGCCCTGCCAATACCTTGATCTTGGCCCAGCGATACCGATTTTGGACTTCTGGTCTCTAGAGGTGTGAAAAAATAAATTTCTGTTGTTTTAAGCCATGAAGTTTGTGGTAATTTGTTAAAAAAGCAATAGAAAACAAATACAGAGTTTCGTACCAGAAGTGGGGTGTTTTTGTAACAAATAGCTAAAAGCTGGAAGTGGCTTTGGAATAGGGTAATTGGATAATAGGTAAAGGCTGGAAGGATGTTGAGGAACATAATATAAAAAGCCTAGATTGCCTAAAACAGACCGTTGGTAGAAATATGGATGTTGAAGGCACCGACTTCAACATACTCAGAGTCTCACCCATATTCGATTTACATGATGAGATTTGAGATTTCTGCGTTGATGGATGGTGAGGGCTCAGAGGAAGTACGGAATATGGTAGAGAAAGTCTATATTATCTTAGAGAATACATAGATTATCATAAGCAGAATATTAGTAAATATATGACCATTAAAGTTGCTGTTGGTGAGGGCTCAGAAGCAAATGAGGATGATGTTATTAGAAACTGTAGGAATGGGGATCCTTGTTAATGAAGTAACATAAAATTTAGCTTAATTGTGTTCTGCAGTTATGTAAAAAACAGACTTATAAGTATAAACTTGGATAGTTAGCTAAGGAGATTTCCAAGCAAAATGTTGAAGTGGAGCCTTTTTTTTTTCTTGCTGCTTATAGTAAACTTTTAAAGGAAAGTGATAAACTGAGGGAAGAACTGCTAAGCAAAAAGGAACCAGGACTTGATGATTTGGGAAATTCTCAGCCTATCCAGATTCTCAAAGGTGCTAAAATTAGGATATTTGCTGTTAGGAAAGGATGCTCTTGAGAGAAGGACAAAAGTGTGGCTAGACAAACTTTTGCTAGTACTGAAGATATTGGGCATGTGATTCATGGATCCCCTCAATATTTACAACAGAAGCCAGTAATAGAGATGGGATTAACAAGGAAAGATCTGTGGAGGACCCTCTTGCCTAATGGCATGAGTCCCTGTGACATACACAGGAGATCCACAAGGCTTCTGAGGATGTTATACCAGCAGAAACACTGCCGGCTTATACCAAAAGGAACAGAGATGAAATGAAATGAAGGAAAGCTGTCAGACTACAAAGATTCTGCAGGCAGGAAACAGGGTGATAAAACTACTGAGCTTCAACCATGGGCCACCCTTCAATAAAAAGGAAGAATGACTCCAAGGATGGAGTCTTGGGTCCATAGGATCAATCTTTGGGCTACAAAGGATTATTCCCAGGCCTTGAAACCTAATGGAATCTGCCCTGCTGGATTTCAAAGTGGCTTGGTAACAATGACTTCTTAATTCCTTCCATTTTTTTCCCTTTCGGGATGCAAATGTCTATAACTGTTATCCTATGCCTATACCACCACTGCATTTTGGGAACAGATAACTTATTTTCTTGTTTCACAGGTCCACAAATGGAGAGGAATTTTGCCCTGGGTTTCCATAGTCAGAGTCTCACCCATATTTGATTTACATGATGAGATTTGAGATTTCTGAGCTGATAGTATTTAGATGAGATTTTGGACTTGAGTTGATGCTGTAATGGGTTGACACTTTTGAGGATGTTGGGATAGGGTGAATGGATTTTGTACGTGGGACAGACATCAATATTTGGGAACCACAGGGTGGATTGTGGTAGGTTGAATAATGGCTCTCCAAAAGATATTTATGTGTTAATTCCTGGAACCTGTGAATGCTATATTAGTGGCAAAAAAAGGACTTTGCAGATGTGATTAAGTATTTTGTGATGAGGAGATCACCTGTATTACCCAGATGAGCCCTAAATGCAATCATAATTGTTCCTATAAGAGAGAGGTAGAGGGAGATGACACAGAAGAGAAGACAGTGGTAGACTACAGAGGCAGAGATTGGGGTGATGTGGCCAAAAGCCAAGGAATCCTGGCAGCCACTGGTGGGAGTAGGGCTCTGCTGACACTTTTTTTTTTTTGAGACAGAATCTCACCCTGTTGTCGAGGCTAGAGTGCCATGGTGTCAGCCTAGCTCACAGCAACCTCAAACTCCTGGGCTCGAGCAATCCTCCTGCCTCAGCCTCCCAAGTAGCTGGGACTACAGGCATGCACCACCACACCCAGCTAGTTTTTTCTATTTTTAGTAGAGATGGGGTCTCACTCTTGCTCAGGGTGGTTTCAAACTCCTGACCTTAAATGATCCTCCCGCCTTGGCCTCCCAGAGTGCTAGGATTATAGACGTGGGCCACTGCACCCGGCTGCTGACACTTGATTTGGGCCCAGTGATACTGATTTCAGACTTCTGGCCTCCATAACTGTGAGAGAAAGAATTTCTGTTGTTTTAGGCTACCAAGTTGGTTTTGTTGTTGTTGTTGTTTAGAGACAGGGTCTTGCTCTGTCACCCAGGCTGGAGTACAGTGGCACAACCATAGCTCACTGTAACCTCGAATTCCTGGGCTCAAGTGAGCCTCCTGCCTCAGCCTCTCAAGTAGCTGGGATTATAGGTGCATGCCACCATACCTGGCTAATTTTAAATTTTTTTTTTGTAGAGATGGAGTCTTGCTATGTTGTCCAGGCTGGCCTCAAACTCCTGGCCTCAAGCGATCCTCTTGCCTTGGCCTCCCAAAGTGCTGGGATTACCAAGCCACCAAGTATGAGGTAATTTTTTTATAGCAGCCATAGGAAATGAATACGTAAGTTCAAGAGAGCTATTATTATACAATATGGTGACTATATTTAATAACAATGCATTGTTTACTTGAAAATTGCTACAAGAGATTTTAAGTGTTCCCATTGCAAATAAGTATTTGAAGTTATGTATATGTTAATTAGTTTGATTTGGCCATTCCACAACATATACATATTTCAAAACATCATGTTGCATACATGCAATATTGAGACTTATAAGATATATATGTGTGTGTGCACCTAGCTCCTGCTCAATTTTTATTTCACTCCCAGAAGTTTCTCTTTAGTGTAGGTCCCTGTCCTAGAAGAGAGCCCTGGTAGATCATCATACAATAAAGGATTAACTTAGGAAGTCTGGGTTGTCTAAACCTTGCACATGTCAAGGAAAGGTTTGGCCCTTGCTCACCTCCTGGGATATAACCTCAAAACCCTTGGAATATACTGCCTGTTAAGAACTCCTTGTTTACATGAGTCCATGAGCCATGCCAGATAGTTTATTGTAAAACTGGGATTTATGGTGGGGGTTTTGGGCCATGTGGCATTAGCCTGAACTTTGGAGGGATTGAGTAAGTAAGGTCAGCCCCACAGGTGGTCCGTCATGCCGATGAGACTGACTCCAAATAAAAACCATGGACACCAAGGCTCAGATGAGCTTCCCTGGTTGGCAGTACTTCATGTGTTGCTACCCCTCATCTTGCTGGGAGAATTGAGCACTGGCCAGATACCTCCTCTGGGAGAGGAGAACCGGAAGCTCGCTCCTCATTTCTCCCGGACCCTGCCTTATGTGCCCTTTTCCATTGTGTCAACTTAAATCTCTACCCTTTTGCTCTAACAAATTATAAACATTAGTATGACATCTTTGCTGAGTCCTGAGTCCTTCTAGTGAATCACTGAACCTGAGGCTAGTCTTGGGGACCCCCAAGCACAGTCAGTCTAAAGAGTTCATAGGAATTAGTCTGCTCCAGCCCTGTCCAACCTTACTGCAGACCCTTTACACCCACTTGTTCCCAAATTGTGCAAAACGCCTCTCGGTTTCAGCTGCTGAATTCAAGTTGGTCTGCCATGCCTGTTGACTGTTTTGGTATTCTCCTATTCTCAGGTCTGAAAAATGTCCCTTGAGTCCCTCTGCTTTTTCCTATACAGATAATTGGACCATGCAGTTCTTGTGGCTGTTGGTGACTTGTTGTCCTCACCCACATGTATTTTTTTTTTTGGTGTTTCTGCCCATGTATTTTGATATTCATGGATATTTCAGCTATCTATTGCTGTGTAAATAAACCACACCAAAACTTAGTGGTTTAAGATAATAACTATGTTATTGTTCACGATTCTATGGGTCGGAAATCTGGGCAGGGCTCAGTGGGATGGCTTGTTTCTTCTCCATATGATGTTGGAACGGAACTAGAGGATGCAAGATGATGTCACTACATGACCAGGACCTCAGTGCTAGTTGTCAGCTGGGGCCTCAGTTATGTACACGGCCTCTTTGTCAATTTTAAGCAGTTTCCTTCTATGGTGTCTCATCCTCCAGGGCCTCTGTCTTCAGAAGGATAGCACAGACTTCTTTACAGGGTGTCTAAGTTTCCCCCTCACTAAAGCAAAAGTTCGATGCCTCTTAAGGTCTGTGCTCAGAAGTCTCAGAATGTCATTTTTACCATAGTTTATTGATCAAACAGGACATAAGGCCAGTCCAGACACAAAGAGCAGTAAAACAGACTCCATGTCTTCATGGGAGGAGTGGCAAACACATACAGCGTTGGGAATATTGCTGGCAGCCATCTCTGCAGAAAATCTACCATACTGTGGATACTGTGTCTGCTAGTTTCATTGCAAATGTTGTCCGTGGGTTTTGACTTTGCTATCTGGTTGCCCTGTGTGTTTGTACGTTGGTATGAGGAGAGATTAAAAACTATGCTGCTGCCATCATGTTCCCAGAATCCCTTCAATTTCTTAAGAAATTACCTCAGAAGAGAACGGAAATTTGGGGTGAAGATACAATAAGGAATTAAAAATATTCTAAATGGTCATTCTCCTGAGATAGTAGGAGTAAAGGCCAATAACGCATCTGTGTGTGTGTATGTGCCCATGTGTGTGCTTAATCTACCAACAGCGAAAATTTCAATTATGCTTATAAGGAACGGAAAGATACTCACCAGAAGAATTGATAAGCAGAGCTGAACTTCCAAATTACTAAGGGAGGGAGAAGGGGAATAAACAGAAACTTGACAGGGCCAGCAAATATAAGGAAATTCAAAAGGAGAAAACAACAACGAAGTAGAAAAAAGGCAATAAAGTCCTATGGAGGACACAAAATCAGGCATATCATTGATAAATTGAATGGACTGGGTTCTCCTATAAAAGACCAGTTTATTTCCCAATTTATTTTATTAAAGAATAACCTTTATACTCAAACTGAAATATATTGCTTGAAAAACAAGATAACTAGAGACAATCTTTCATGAATATGTATGAAAAAATTCTAAATAAAATATCAGGAAATCAAATCCAGATATATCTCAAGAAAAAAATACCATAACTATTAAAATGATTCCAGGAGTACCAGTATGGCTTAATATTTGTAAATCGATCAACATAATTCATTATGCCAATACTTTAGAAAAGCTACACAATGCTATCAATTAACGTATAAAAAGTACATGATACAGTTCAGTAGCCATTGTATTCATAATAGAAATTCAAGATAAAACAGCAATAGAAGGAAACTACTTAAAATTGACAACATCACTTTCCAGAAATTGCCAGACATCAATATGGTGACATCCCAGGAGCAGGGGACCACCAAGTTACCTAAGGAGGGGTGAACTGGCCCAGGTCAGAAATGGAGCAGGTCAAATTCCCATGCTGATCAGTACTGGGATTGTGCCTGTGAATAGCCACTACACTCCAGCCTGGGCAACACAGCAAGACACTGGCTTTAAAAAAATTTTTTTTAATTGCCAGAAAACTTTATACTAAATGGTAAAATGTTTACATCATTTCCATTAACATTGGCAACAAGATAGGGATGTTCTCAGTCACATCTATCATTCAACATTATTTTGATAGTTCTGTGTCAGCATTGTCCAATACGACTTCCTTCAATGATGGAAATGTTTTATGTTTAGCACCATCTAATACAGTAGCCACTAGCCATGTATGGCTACTGAGCACTTGAAATGTGGCTACGCAACTGAGAAACTGAATTTTATTTATTTAAGAGATAGGATCTCGCTCTGTTGCCCAGGCTGGAGTGCAGTGGCTGGATCATAGCTCACTACAGCCTCAAACTCCTAGGCTCAAGTGATCCTCCCACCTCAACCTCGCAAATAGCTGGGATTACAGGTGCATGCCACCATGCTTGGCTAATTTTTTTTTTTACTTTTTGTTGAGACAGGGTCTCACTATATTGTCCAGTGTGGTTTCGAACTCCTGGGCTCAAGCAATCCTCCTGTCTTGGCCTCCCAAAGTACTGGGATTACAGGTGTAAGCCACTGAGCCCAGCCAGAAACTGCATTTTAAATTTTATTTAACTTAAATTTAAATAGCAGATGAGCCTAGTGGCTACTATTAGACAGCTAATAACAGTGAAAAAAGAATAATTGTATCAAATGGTGGATGGAAAATATTATCTGGCCAGGCATGGTGGTTCACACCTGTAATCCCAGCACTTTGGGAGGCCAAGGTGAGAGGATCCCTTGAGCCCAGGAATTCAAAGTTACAGTGAGCTATGATCCTGCCACTGCACACCAGCCTGGGCAACAGGGCAAGCCCCTGTCTATTAAAGAAAAGAGAGAGAATATTATCTATATTTGATATGACCGTACAATTATAAAACCTAAGAAACTATACTAAGATGCTACCAAAATTGGTAGGTAGTTTTAATAAGGAGCTGGATACAAGATAAAATTATAAACATGTGTACTTTCTTCCTATATTAGCAGTAAGCACATGGGATTAGCAAAACTAAGTCTTAACAACAACAAAAATATTATAAATATCTAAAAGTAAATTTAAGCAGAAAAGATGATGGATTTATAAGATGAAACTATAAAATATCATTGCAGCATATAAGACAAGATATAAGCAAACACAGACATCAAATCCCTAGATAGAGAGGCTTAATGTAATAAAAACATTAAATCTCCCCAAACTATTAAATTAATGTAAGTACAATTCCAATCAAAATCACAATTGTTTTGTTTTGTTGTGGGTTTTTTAGGGGGAAAGGGGTAGCGTTAATTTTGAAACTTGATTAAATAATTTTAAACTAGAGAGTTCCTAGAAAATAAATTTGCAAGAAGAAAAATCCTTTGAAATCAAATAGATTACAGAGACACAACAGAGTCCAGGTCAAGCTACATATATTTGTGACCTTACATGACAGAAGCAATATTTAATTCAGTGGGTACAGGGCAGAGTGTTCCATAAATGGTGCCAGCTGACAATGTTGAGTTTTACCTGATTCTAGTAAACAGTAAAGGTTAAGAAATCTCCTTATTCTTTTTAAGGGGAAAATGGCTTTTCTGGAAAATGGCTTACTGCAAAGAACCACCTCTCCCCTATGACTTAGAGCTCACAGATGCCCCCTTCTTTACCTATGACAAGGCCAGACACAGACCCTCCAAATTTCCATTCTTTGCCTCACAAGCGATAAGCTAAACTACTTGTCCCCACTGATCAATCCAGGTGAAATGCATTTTAGCCAAACTTGAGCCAGGTTTCTCTCTTTCCTCAGGCTCGTGAACTCTGCTTTTCCCCAGGCCTGAACACTAAAAAAAATGGCCCGTCCCCCACACTCGCCTCTTTGCTTCTCCTGGGAATAGGCTGACCACAGTGAGATGCTTTCCTGGCAGACCCCACGGGCCATTTCCCCTCGTCTGTGCAGCTTCCTCGCCACACATTCTGCTTATCTCTGCTTGCCTCCTCCTTACCCTAGACAAGAAAAGCCTTTCTCTGTTTTGTTTCAAGATGCTTGCAGATTTCTGCGATGGCAGCATTCTCCCCATTGCGATAATCCTTCTAATGAAAGTCTCTCCCTATCTGAGTCCAGATTTGTTTTTATTTGACACAGCAGAAACAAAGCTTGATCTTGATCTCATACCATACACCAGAGGAAATCCCAACTAGATTAAAGGTTTAAGTAGAAAAAATTAAAACAATAAAAACATTAAAATAAATGTTAAGACTATCTTGTTAGAACTACCTGGAATAGGGAAGGGGAACCACGAGAGAATATACAGAAGCCATAAAAGAAAGCTTAGACATTTCTGATCACAGACTACATTTTTTTAATGACTGTCAACGATAACCTTAGAACTGTAGCCTAAATAAACTCTTAACTGTCAGATTATAAATATATCTCCACAGATGCAAACCAAGGAAGAGATAGGATCACTCTTCTACCCACCATTGACTATTTCCTCTACCCTCTTTTTAAATGTTCATCTTGTCTTATGCAGATTATCTGAGCACCAAATAGAGCAAGAATACCATCAATTGCCTCACTGTTTAAATGCCAAGTTCTCAACCTCTTCTACGGAGAGCCCAGTCCACAACAGATACTTTGTGAGCTGTGCTTTTCCCAGGAGTGTCCTCAAAATGTTGGCTTAATAAACCTCAATAGAGTGTGACTCTCGTTTTCTGCCATTTATTATTTAAGTTAATGTTATATATTAAAGGACAGCTATAAAATGCAAAGGACAAAAACAGAGGGAAAATAACGCAATGTAAGACACAGGGTTAATCTCCTTAATGTACGAAGAGCTTGTACAAATTGATAAGAAACAGACAAATCGTCCCAAAGAAAATTGGACAAAGGATATGAAAATTTGCAAAAGAGGAAATCTAAATGGCCAACAAATGGAAAAAAAAAATTCTCAACTGCACAAGTAGTCAGAAAAATGCAAATTAAAGCATTTAAATGCGATTAGCCCTCAGAATGGCAAAAGTTAGAGTATCAACATCCAGTGCTGGAGGGGGATTTGCTTTAGTGAACTTGTATTTTGCTGTTGGCACTGGGAAACCTTACAGTCTTTTGGGGGAAGGAATTTGGTACTTGAGTCTTAAGGCAAGTTTCATCAAATTTCAGACTCTACATTACTCAAACAACATCCTTGGGCCACGATGCAATTAAGGTAAAAATCACTGACATAAAGATTAACTTTTTGTTCATTTAGGGAAAGGAAATGTAGTGTCAGGAATTGTAACATTTTCTGCACGCCCTCTAAATTTCTTCTTTGACTCATCGCTTCCTAGAATAGGACGCGACGGACTGAGGTGGGTCAAATCGCGTACAGCTCCTTGGGGCAGCATTCCCACCCCCGCTGACCAAAGCCCACCAAACGCGAAGCTGGCACTCGGCCGCCTTTGTTTCCTTCCCCCAGAATAAAACTCCGCTCCTTCCCCACATTCGCGTTCTCCCTGGAGCAACGGCAGGAATAAAGCACCCACACTCCCCTGCCCTTTCAGTCTCGAGGATTTTTGCAAGTTTGACAACGGACTTCTAAATAATTCGGGGGTCAAAAGGGAGGGAAAAGTTACAAATTAGCACTTGAAACCGAACTAATGAAAACCAGACAAATCTAAATTAATACAACAAATCAAAACTTGGATCTTTAAAAGAAAACTTTAGCCTTAATACTTAGACATGGAAAGCAGAAAGGCTAATGACTGAATTTTGAAAACGAGCCAAGATGCCCCACCACTGATGTCACACACACACACACACACACACCATGACTCCTGCACAGATCCACGGTCCCTGGCGCGGAATCACCTCAACCCCCGGCGCCCACAGAGGTTAAACTCTCACCGCCGGCGACTTCCGCTTCCTGGCCTAAGTCTCACACGCACGACTCCCCCCGCGGCGACTGCACAGGTTCAGTGACAGCCGAGACGCCGGGTGTTTCCCCCCCACCCAGCCGACTGGTCCCTGCCGTGGCCCAGGTCGGAGCTTTCGACAGAGGGGACGCCAGGTGGGCTCGGAACGGCGCGGGCGCCGGGTCCGGGCCACCGCGGGAGAGGGTCGCCTAGTCCCACCTAGGAGCGCGGCGGGGGCGGGGGCGAGGGTGGGTCGGTCTGCGGGAAGCAGAGGGGCTGGGCGACGTTTAAAGAAGCAGGGGCTCCCCTGGGGAGACCGCCTGAGGCCGGGCCAGCCTGAGGGCTGAGCAAACCAAGCGCCCCGCCCGCCGGGGCCTCGGAGGTGACTGACTCCTGGAGGCTGCGGCCGAGGGGGAAAAGCTCGGTGGTACAGTCCTCCGGCCGGTGCCTCGGCCACTGGGAAATCCCACAGGGGAACATCGAGTAGGGGACCGCGGACTCCGCGGCAGAAATATCCCCTCTTCCAAGATGGCGGCTCCCATAGAGACACTCCCAAGGGGACAGCCATGTTCCTCGCCTGACAAAGTCACTAAAGACAATTGGAAAGCGCGCCTCCCCTCCGGCACACACGCACACGCACGCGCCGACACGGTGTAAGCACACCGGGAATAATCGTGGGCGAGCGGCCGCTTCCAAGTTGACACTGAGCATGTGCACATTAAGTCCAGATGCGCCGGGGTCCCTCCCTTGAAGCAGTTGCGGGACTTAGGACTCTGGGAATTTAACTGAGGAGGATTTAGGGCCAAGCCAGTTAAACAGAGATAGTTATGGGAGTGTTATGACAGGGATTTCGCACTCAATGATGGTACTCAGAAGGGTGAGTAACGGAGCTTCTCTGTGGTCACTTATAGGGAGGTGTGGAGAGTGAGTGACAGGTTTGAGGGTGAGTGATGGGGTCAGTGGGGAAAGTGATGGGGACACTGGAGTGGAGTGCGTGATGGGCCTGTAGGGTGAGTTTTGTGGGGTCTGTGGGTGAGCGATGCAGGGTCTCTAGGATGAGTAATGGGGAGTCCGTGGAGTGAGTGATGGGGGTCTGCGGGGTGAGGGAGGTCTGTGAGGTGTGGGATGGGCTTTATTGGGTGGGTGGCAAAGGTTTCTGTGGGGTGAGTGATGCATTTATTTGGGACTAGTGGGGGGGTTCTGTGGAATCAGATGTGCAGCTTCTTGGGGTCAGTGATAGGTGGTCTTTGGGTCTGAGATGAGGTTGTTTCAAAAATCTTTTGACTTTGTCAGTCCTCCTGTATCTTTGTTTTCTTTGTTATTAATTTCTGTCCCTGACTGTCATTATTTCTTTTTTGTTTTTTTTTCTCTTTTTAAAATTCCTAAACTGAATGTTTATCTCATTACTATTCAATCATTTTATTTTATAGTATAAGCATTAAGGTTATGAATTTTCCTCTAAGAGCACTTTTGCGCCGTGTCACAAGTTTTGATATGTAGCATTTCCACTATAGTTTACTTATAATGTTTTCTAATTTCTGTTGTGATTTTCAATCTAATTCCTGAGTTATTTAGGTATGAGATTTTGATTTCCTAAAATGTTGACATTTTTGTTATTGATTTCTAAATTGTGGTCAGAGAATGTCATCTGAATGATAATTAAGTGCAGGAATGATGTTTTTAAGTTCAATACATACCACCAAATTATTTGCCAAAACTTTTGTAAAATTGGAACTCCCACCAGCAACAACACATAAAAAGGCTCATTCTAAAATCCTTTCCCACACTGGATGTTGTTGTTTTTTTTGTTTGCCCAATTCTGAGGGCCAAACACAAGGGTATCTAGTTTGCCTTGATGTGTATTTTCCTGACAACTAGTGGTTGAACATCTTTTCACATTTATTGGCCGCCGAAATGTATTTGTAAAATTTTTCATATCCTTTGCTCTTTTTTTCTTTAGGTGGTTTGTCTGTCATACTAATTTGTGAATATTAACCTTCAGTTATATATTTTAACTATATTTCCTTTATCTCTACATCTTGACTTTTGAAAAGTATCTTCACATTTAATTAGAAAAATAATCATCTAGTTAGCTATGTTTGTCTTTTTCCTTTACAGATTCTGAGTTTCTTGTCTTGCCTAGTGAGTTCTCCCCATTTCATGATTAAACAAACATATGCCTTAAATTTATTTTATTTATTTATTTATTTTTGAGACAAGGTATCACTCTGTTTGTTCCCTGAGCTAGAGTACAGTGGCGTCATCATAGCTCACTGCAACCTCAAATGCCTAGACTCGAGCTATCCTCTTGCCTCAGCCTCCTGAGCAGCTGGGACTATAGGCGCATACCACCACGCCCAGCCAATTTTTAAATTTTTGTAGAGATGGTGGTCTCACTATCTTGCTCAAGCTGGTCTCGAACTCCCAGCCTCAAGAGATCCTCCCAATTTGGCCTCTAAATGTGATAGAATTACAGGCATGAGCTACCATGCCTGGCCTTAAATTTATTTTAATGTATTTGTTTTAATTTTTAAAGTTAATCTTTAATCCAACTGGAATTTATTTTGATGTGTGGTGAGAGATGGGGTCATTTTGTATTTTCTATTTGGATAGACAATTTGCCAGCACCAATCATTAAATGAATATCCTTTTCTAACTCAATTAAATGCCACTCTTGTCACATAAATCCCCAAATGTATATTGTTTTATTTCTGAACTCTATTTTTTTTTTTTTTGAGACAAAGTCTTACTCTGTTGCCTGGGCTAGAGTGCCATGCCGTCAGGCTCGCTCACAGCAACCTCAGACTCCTGGGATCAAGCAATCCTTCTGCCTCAGCCTCCCAAGTAGCTGTGGCTACAGGCATGCACCACTATGCCCGGCTAATTTTTTCTATATATTTTTAGTTGTCCAGCTAATTTCTTTCTATTTTTAGTAGAGACAGGGTCTCACTCTTGCTCAGGCTGGTCTCGAACTCCTGAGCTCAAGCGATCCTCCATCCTCGGCCTCCCAAAGTGCTAGGATTACAGATGTGAGCCACCACGCCCAGCCATGAACTCTTTATTCTTCTGATATATGTGTCTACTCCTTTTTAAATAATTTTATTGACTTTAGAAATAGTTTTAATATCAAATAGTGCTTGTCTCCCTCAGTGTTCTTTTTTGTGGTTTTCTTTAATATTGTTGAGCATTTATTCTTCCATATGAATGTTAAAATCATTTTATCTAGTTTCAAAAATAACCATTAAAAATTATATTTGATAATATTCTTCTTATAAGTCCAGCGCCTTTTTTTAAAGTTCATTCTTAGATATTTTATCTTAGTTTTTGTCATCATTGCGAATAGCTTTTTTTTTTTCTATTTCCATAGGGGAAATCTATTGATTTTCTAATTTTATTTCTTATCCAATCCAATTATCAAATTCTCATATGAATTTTAGTTGCTTTTTATAGCCTCTTACTTTTCTTAGATATCATATTACATCCAATTAAAAATCATATTCTCTCTTCCATTTAGATATTATTCTGATCACCTCATCTTCTATTGCATTAGCTAGAGCCTTCGGAGCAATGTTGAGTGACACTTGATATAGGGTATTGCTATCTTCTTGCCAATGTTAATGAATATAACTTAGACAGGTTTTATTTGAAAGTGAAAGCTGTTTATTTATTCATTCATCCATTCAACAAACATTTATTGAGCACCTGCCCCTTGTCAGATATTGAGTTTGAAATCCTGCTTGGCCACTTACTGGCTATGATCTTTTTTTTCCTAACAGCTTTATGATATGATTCACCTACCATAAAATTTACTCATTTAAGGATTACAGTTCACTGGTTTTTAGCATATTCTCAGAATTGTGCAACCATCACCACAGTATAATTTTAGAGTATTTCATCACCCAAAAATGAAACACTGTACCCATTAGCAATCATTCTTATTGCCAACCCTTATCCCTAACCACAGGCAACCACTAATTTACCTCCTGTCTCTATAGATTTGTCTATTCTACACATTTTATATAAATGGAATCATAAAATATGTGATTTTTTATGACTGTCTTCCTTCACTTAGCATAATGTTTTTAAGGTTCATCCATGTTATAGCATGTGTCAGGACTTCATTTTATTATTTTTATTGTGGTAAGAACACTTAACATGAAATCTAGCCCCTTAACAAATTTTTAAGTACACAATACTGTTAATTATAGGCACAACGTACAGCAGATCTGTAGAACTTACTCATCTTATATACCTGAAACTTTATACCCATTGAACAGCAACTTCCCATTTCCCCCTCTTTCAGCCCCTGGCAACCACCATTCTGCTATTTCTGAGTTTAACTATTTTAGAAGTACTTCACTCCTTCTTATTACTGAATAATGTTTCATTGTATGGATATACCACATTTTACTTATCCATTCATCAGTAGATGTACATTTGGGTTGTTTCTACTTTTTAGCTGTTATGAATGATGCTGCTATGAGCATTTGTGTATGAGTTTTTCTATGGACATATGTTTTCATTTCTCTTGGATGGATACCCAGGAGTGGAATTGCCGGTGTGAGGGAGTGAGACAGAATTTTACTTCTTCTCTTTTAGGGTTTCTTTTTGGCTGGGCCTGAGAATTAAATTGATAGAAGACAGATCAACAGAGAAAATCGTACACAATGTATTTCATGCAAGTTTTATGTGGCACAGGAGCCTTCATAAAGAAATGAAGACCCAAAGAATAGAGTCAATCACTTATATTTTGGATTTGACAAAGAATAGTAAGTTGTGAAAAGGCAGCTAAATTATATAGGGAGGCCTAAAATATAAGAGTTATTTTAAAAAGGGTTGTACAGAATTCTCTTGGTCTCTGCTTCCCTTCCTTGATGATAAGAATATTGCTTTCCTTCTAGTAGAGGGAGGGAATCTTTCACATGGGAATGTTATCTCCTGCTTTTAAGAAACAGAAGGAAGGTCAGTATGACCTTGCACCTGCTGTTTTTCAAGTGCCTTTAACTCAAAATAGTCAATACACCAGAGTG
>RJWJ010023974.1:0-25449 GCA_004363605.1 Indri indri
GACAATTTAAAGCAAAAGTTATAACAATGTATTTGGGGGTTACATCATATGTACAAGTAAAATATATAACAGAAGTAAAATGGGAAAGAGTATAAATGAAATTATACCGCAGTAAAGTTCTTACAGTATAGATGAGAAGGTATAATATGAATTCAAAATATATTATGAGAATTTAAGAGTAGATATTTTAATCCTTGGACTAATTAGTAAAACATAAATAAATAAATCATAGAGGCATAGATTAAAAAACATGACAGAGAATGGAATGAGATACTAATCAGATTTGATTAACCCCAAAGAATAATGGAAATAAGTAACATTGAAACAAAGAAGAGCAGGTATAAATAGGAAGCAAATAGCAGGATGGTATGAATGATGGTAAACTCATTTATATTAATAATTATACTAAATGTAAATAAAGGATAAACATTTTGATTAAAATGGGAGATTTTCAGACTGAAGTAAAAAAATTATCTCAAGCAAATGCTATTTTCAAAAGACACAATTTATTAAGATGCAGAGGAATTCAAAGTAAAAGGATGGAAAATAGACCTGCTATGCAAACTCTAAACCAAGAATAATTAGTATTGTTATATTAATATCAAACAAAGTAAGCTTCAAGACAAGAAATATCGCAAGAGGTAAAGAGGGATATTTCAAATGATAAAAGAGTCATTTGTCAAGAAGACATGATAACCTAAATGTGTATCTCTCTGATAAAGGAGCTTGAAAATACATTGATAAATCTATAGATAACAATTATAGTTGTAGACTTTAATACTCTTTTCTGAGTATTTGATGGAACAATTATACAAGTAAGCTATAGAATATTTGAACACATTTTCAACTAGTTTGATCCAATTGACAAGAAAATACAAATTTTGTTTAAGCTCATATGACATTTCTACCAAGATAAAGCATATACTGTATTGTGAAAGTCCAATTTACAGGAGAGCCTCTCACGTCAAGAAATTCTCCCT
This sequence comes from Indri indri, assembly GCA_004363605.1. NCBI lineage: Eukaryota > Metazoa > Chordata > Mammalia > Primates > Indriidae > Indri > Indri indri. Next base: position 981 of record RJWJ010023974.1, read on the forward strand.
ATCCAGCCTATGTCCCACATTCTAGATCCAATACTCTCATGATCCTATCCTATGTGTTTTCCCAATTCTTGGCAGTTATATGAGTAGGTCCTGACATTGTTTTGGTGTGTTTAGCTAATCCCTTCAAGAGAAGAGACTGTTTCTCCAGCTCTGGCATGGTGAGAGCCAAATTTAGTCATTCCTCTGGAGGCAATGAAGGGAGTGAAGGAAGGATTTGAGGATGCCAGGCATAGTCTTGCAAGACATGCAAGTCAGGTGAGGTCTTTGGAGGCTTTCCAGGCAAGGGGAGGCAGCTGGTCTTCTCTAGCAACTGGTGAGGCTCTTTCAGCTGAACCAAATGGCTCAAGGAAATCTGATATACAAGATTCTTTGGCTCAAATGCCTCCTTCTCCCTTCTCAGGGCCCTGACTCTGGAAACTTGTCAACAATGGACATTTAGTCTTTATTGTTCTGTCACCTTTACTAAACTCCTAACTGATTTTCAATATCATCTTCCCTGTGGCTGAAGGAGATGAACGTCTCTTGTGCTGCCATTCCGAAGGCCTTTTGGATTCATGGTGTGTATTGAGTTGATAGTTGGCTGATCTTAGCCTGGTATTTTCTTTCTCCAAGGCTTTTAGTGCAGTTAATAACAGCCAGCCAATCCACAGTCCTTGCAGTTCTCACCTCCCTCTCTCACTCAAGTGCAGTGGGTTTTGTATAATCTAGTGCTGGCCTACCACATGCACCTCACTCAAATGCACTCCATCTGAACTTCTTGGTAATTGTGATGCTACTGCACACCACCCTATTCCAATTGCCACTAGCAATAGGGTTCTTATTGCCACCTGGTTGGTGACTGCCTCAGCTCCAAAATCCTATCTTGAAAGTCTGGGATTTCTAGGACAACTTCCAGTACCAACTGTCTACCCTTGTATCTTCCCTAAAAGCAGAGCTAGGGCCCAAGGCTTGCATATGAGGAATTTATTTAGTTAGAGATCCCAGGAAGTAGGAGTGAGAGACGGAGAAAAATAACGTAAGAATGGAGAAAGAGCCAATACAAAGATAGATTATCAAGTTGACTATTGCTATAGATAACTTGTGCTTGGCCCCTCTGAGAACACCTGAGAAGCTGCACAGAATACACCCCAGAATTGCCCGGCTGAATGACAAATGGGGGAACTTGTGTTCAGGGTTACAAACTATGCACCATAGTAAGAGTTCAGTGTAGGTATGGTATAGGATTTGGAAAATGGGGAATATTAAATTTAGCAACAGCCCAAACTATACACTCCTTTTAACTCCAAGTCAGAGAGCCAAAATAATAACAGATCACTGAATATTTTAAGAAGGGGAATAAAACCTATAGAAATATATTTTTTTATTTATAAGGCTAGAAATGTCATGTTTCTTTAATAAGAGGATTTTTTTTCCCCAATTCTAGAAAACATCAGCAATTCTCTTTTCAAGTGTTGGTTCTCCATCATCTGCTGTTTTCTTCTAGAAATTATGTGGAGACAGCTCATTTCCTTCTATATCTCATAATCTTTTTCCCCCCTCGTATTTCTACTCTGCTATATTCTGAACAATATCCTTAGATCTATCTTTAGTTCAGTGATGCTCTCTTCAGCTGTGTCTAATCTGTGGCTTATCTTATCTGTTGTGCAAAGGGCCTGAAAAGAAAAAAATCCAGCATGTGATACATAATGAAATTCACAGACAGAGAGGTTGGTAGCCTGCAGAAAGGGATTATTTAGCTAGGGTGCAGCTGGGGGGCTATGGGGCTTTCCTGTAGGAGAAGGTTCTTTCTCTGCCTGCTTTTAATATCTTAGCTTGGGATTCCTGCACTATGACAGTGGTGTAAATTCAGACGCTACTCTTGCAAATCGATGTATATAGGACAGGATTGATTCCCTCCACTCCCTCCTCCACCTCCCCGCTACCACCTCCGCTGCTGCTAGGGAACTTTTATTTTATTTTATTTTTTTTGCTATCTGAATCTCTGACCAGAGACAATTTTGGGGGAACTTTTTAGACTACTGGTTGGAATTTTTAAGTCTTCTTTCATGGAGGGGAATGCCCTTTCAGGGTCACAGTTTCATGCAAAGATTTGAATTTCAACTCTTTTTTTCTTTTTGTCTCATGTAAAATCAAAGCTATATTTTTCAACCCTACAAAGGAATTAAAACCATATCCTTAATCCCAAAGGACAAAAATTTGGGTCAACTATTACTACAGTTCTTTTTTTTATTCCCTAGAGAATTTATCATTGCTCTTTATTTCTGAAATTTAAGGATCTATTTTTAATTTTGTCTTTTTCTTAAAGGATAGGTATTGGTTCAGATTCAGACTGATAATATGCCAGAACTAAAAGGTTGTAGACCAGGGCAAACCTTAAATGGTGCACTATGGTAGGTATTAATATGTAAGGAGATATTTGTGGTGGAGGGCAAAATTAGGCTCAACAAGCCAGGTGAAATAGGTAAGAAAAAGTAGACTACCTTATAGTGGAAATATGTCATCCCTTAGGCTCTGTGCTGAATGTTTTACATATTTTACATTTTTGCAATACCCTCTAAGTAAAAGACGGGGAAACTGCCCAAGATTACAAAACTAATAGGCAGTAGAGTTGAACTACAAATCCTGTTTTCTGTGACTCTAAAATCAATTTCTATGACACCAAACCACCTTCCACCAGTGACAAGTAAAACAAGATCTGTACTAAGGAAGATGGAGGAACAGGAATGAGAAGGCATCTCTGACGTATTTTGGAGCATAAGGGATTGGTGAGACAGGAACAGGTCTTATAACTATAGTGACTGAGGAAGGAGAGAAAAAGAAGCTAGAAAAAGCAAAGGAAGAAGAGAAGTGGGGACAAACGTCTTCTCAGAATGAAACCCTGGTCCTGGGTTGTAGCCTTTCTCTGACACCCTCTCTCCGGGTTGCCTGAGATGTGACTTTCTCCCTATTTGGTATTCAACTCTCCCGTCCATGAAATGAGGGACGGCAGAGGCCAGGTCAAAAACGCCATCCTTCTAAAGACCAGGCTGCCAGTTTCTGCGGTCAGGCACAATGGCCAAAAACACTCAGCGGGACCTTGTCGATTCTGTATCAGCAGGAAGAGAAAGGTGGAGAAACCACCTCGGGCCAAACTCGTTAACAGTTGTTTCATTAATCACAGTTTGTGTTTCAAATCTAAAGACAATCTGTCCAATTAACATTAAAGCTCTGGCAGCCTTGAAGAGACCTTCAGGAAAAGGCAGTTTGACACAATTGCTAATCATGCTCATATTTAGGAAAGTGGCTCCCAAACATGACATTCTCCTGGTGACAGCTGGGGACCTGTCTAAAGGAGGAACACAGGCTTCAAACACCTCCACAGTTTGACCCCTTCTCTCCCTCCAGTGTCGTTGCCCTGGATGGTACATGCCAGCTGTCTTAGCAGGACCCGTCTTCTAGAGCATGTTGCTGTCATCCACACCTCTGTGTCCTTGTCCATTGAGCCCACAGCCCACGATGCGCTTGCTCAGTTGTTCTGTAGCCCAACTGTGGCTCAATTGTTCTGTCAAAATCCTCCATGTTACTTTCCCAGTAATATTTATTATGTTTCAACAAAGAATATTCAAGGTGTGTTGACACTTGGGTTTGAATTTCACTTTAATCAATCATTAACCTGGGCTTGTCATATACTTTTATTTTCAAGTAATACATATACACAGCTAACCATTCAAATGGTACAAAAGGTTGTACAATGCAACCTAAATCTCTTTCCCTTCCCAATGTTCAGGTTCCTCCTTAGATGCAATCGTAGTTACCAATGTCTTATCTTTTCTTCCAAAGCTATCTATACAAGTATATAAATGAATAAATAAATAAATAAGCAAACAAATGTTTCCTGGCACACAAATAGTAATATGTTATGCACACTGTTCTATACCTGCTGAACAATGCATCTTAGAGATTGTTTGAAATGAGTACACATAGAGTTCACCACAGGCTTTAGAACCTTGGACAAATAAATCGACCTCTCTGAACCTCAATTGTCAGCACGTGTGAAGGGGCATAATAAAATCAGTCCTAACTCTGGAGTGTCTACTCTGGGTCCATACCTGCTCCCCGGGTACGTAGTACTTGGTGCCTTGTGCAATGCTGTCAATTGATTACTGATATTTGTGAGGTGAATGACCACGTGTATAAGGAATAGCGTGGTGGTAACTTGAGATCACAACATTGAGAATAGTACCTGACAGGTAGAAGGTATGGAATATGAGATTCCTCTTCTTTTTCTCTGAAATTCCATTGCAGTCATTGGCTAAACTGCACAACAGAGTATTTAACTTAATTCCGCTTTATTCATGAACATGTGTGTGTGTGTGTGTGTGTGTGTGTGCGTGTGTGCGTGTGTGTCCTATTCCAGCCCTGATCTACGGACAGACTGAGGCACTACTTAGAACGAGCCCTAAGAAAAATGATAGAGTCACTGAAGTCGCCTTTCCCTAACCCACCATTTTGGAGAATTTGTTGAGTGGGAATAACATGAGACTTGGGAACTTTGATTGAGGGTCCCAGTTGTGCCAATTACTTTGAACACTCTTATGACTTCCCTCAGGCTTTTGTCACTCATCTGCATAATAGGAGTAAGTGATTGTTCCTGGGTAGGATTATTGTGCCACCTAAATCAGATGATGCATATAAAAGCACTTTAGAGGTAGAGTGGTTTTGACAATGAGAACATTATTGAGGGGTTCTGGCGTTTGATCTTGATATAATCAACCCCCTACGTTGATACTGTTGCCTGGATAATTCCCTCCTTCTAACATATTCCAACAACAGGGACCAGGTAGTGGAAGGTTCCAGACAGACAGTGAAAATATAGATTCAGGCAGAACTACAATGTGGCTTTTGTGATCTGCCTGTTCATCAAAATACCAGTTCTGCTGTTAGGGATATGGTGAGCAGGAGACCTGCGGGACTGAAGCAGCAAGAGTCAGACAGAGTCCCAGGACCCTGGAGAGAGTGACTGAGGTCACGGTGGGTGCTCAGTCCTTGAGTACTGAAGTACTGAAAGAGGAGAGAAGAGAGGCCACTATGCCAGGAATATCCTTCACTGGTGGGTAACAACAACCTGTCTTACAAACAGTGGGTATTTTGGTGAGCAGTGGGGTGTTGGGGAGGGGGGGAAACTGTGCAACTTTGAGACTGCCTGGGTATCCATGGCTTGCCCTGAACACCCTAAATGCTGAGTCTGAAGCTAATGGTATATTTTCTGTCCCGGACAAGAATGACTCAGGTAGTGTGGCAGGTGAGGGTGGTCCTTTGGGAGGATCACACATGGACAAGTGAAAAGGGATAAGCAAAGAAGCCCCACGTATTACTGCTAGCCTTCCCAGAGCCTGGTTTTCTTAGAGGGTTGGGCATCCCATTGCTCACTGGTAATTACCAGCTGCACTCAGCAGGCTGAGATGGCAAGTGACGGTGCCTCCCGTGCCCCCTCCTCACTCCTCCTGCTAGCTGACTCTCCTTGGGTGCCCTTGCCACTTTTTTCCTGCAGGTTCTTGCTGGCCCTGCTGCAGCAGCAGACACGACAGGGGTGTCCTGTTGATTCTTTTCTCTTTTTCGAGTGGAATACTTGAAAGACAACTAGGGAAGTGGAGTGAAAGGAAATGAAGGGGTCATTAGATTCTGGAGGAGGGGATGACCTTTGAAATCATCTTTTCTGGGTGACACCTGAGTAATTCAAGCCTGCAATTTCCTCCATGAATGTTCAGTCTCTTCACATTAAGTCCCTTAATGACAGTGTGGGCGATGGATAGAGACAGGGCAGTGGAAGCTTAAAATATATTCTAAGGAGATATTAAAAGCCATGTAACTACCTAGAAGTGAGGAAGACAGGCAGGAGAGCAGAGGAGAAGGGTAGAAGTTCTGCCAGATGTCTATTAAGATGCAGGAATCATCTTTTGTTCAATCTTCTATCGTTCTGCACATCATTCTACTGATTCTTCATAATGCCTTCAGTATCTCTCCACTTCTCTCTTCCCAAAGTCACCATCCTAGCCTAGACCCTAATTACCTTGCTTCTTGACAATTGCAGTAATAGACTCCCTGCCCCCAGGCTCTGCCCCTTCCAGTCTACTCTGCTGATGTCACCAGATGGAACTTCCTAAAATGTCACTTTGCACTTGTCATTTTCTTGCTTAAAAACTTCAGTGACTCCCCATTATCTGTAAAGTAAAGGCTAAAAATCTCATTCTGAAAATTAGTCCTGCCAAAATCTTAGACATTCTGTGTCTTTGCTGAAGGCTGGGGCCAGACCTTATTTATCTTTCTGTCTACAAACTACTGTAGCTTCATGAGGAAAAGAAGGATTTATTATTCTTTAGCACTGACCCATAATAAGCACTCAAGCTCCACGGTCTGACACCCCCAAGCTGCTGCATGCTTTCTCAATGGAGGCGGAGTCACTCTTGAATGTAAATCTGCACCTCCCCCTTGGGGAAAAATAGTGCTTTGGCAGAGTTGCTCTAAAACCCCTCCCACTTGTCACTGTGCCCTGCTCCACAAGACTTGAACTGAAGCTTCACATGGCCTTCCGTGGATTGGTACTTGTGTGGAACTGCTCCACATATCTTCCAAGTTGCTACTGTGACCTCCCCGCCCTGTGCCAGAGCAAAAGCAATGCCAGGCATCCCGGGGAAATGGTGCCTTGGCTTCCCAGAACAGTTATGCCCTCTGTGCTTGAGCTGAAGAGATACTGTGACTCCTGAGAAAGCAGTACCTTGGTTACTCAGAGCAGTCATCTCTCCCTCATGCCTAAGTCAAAGCAGCACCCTGCCTCCCAGGAAATGGTGCCTTGGTAACCCAGAATAGTCAAGCCTCCTAGATCTGAGCTGAAGCAGCACATCACACCCTGGAGAACTGGTGCTTTGGCTAAACGGAGCAAATGTGTATCTTGGGGCTGAGCTGATGTATTACCCTATGCCCCAGGGAAACAGAGCAGTGACTGAGCTGAGATACCCCACACTATAGGCTAAAAATCTCTAATATTTTGCTTTCCTAGAGTTGAACTAGCCCCTTAGAGGATGAACTGCTGAGACACTCCTCTCCCTGGGGAGTAGTCATCACTGTGCTATTCTCTGCCCCACAGGGCCCAAATGACAGCTGTGCTTTGCCATTCTGGGGTACTTGCTGCCCCTGCTCATGACCTCACAGAGTCTGGGATACTGCCAAGCTCAACCATCCCAGGGTCTAAACTCACTGCTACACGATGCCTCATTCCCTGGAACCTGAGTTGCCACTGAGACACATTGTTTTAGGTTTCCAAATTGCAGCCATACCCTGATCCCCGGGCCCAAACCTCCAGAGCACCCCATTCCTCACTGGAGATAGGCCAGTGCTGTGCCTTCCCCTGATGAGTAAAATCATAGCTACAACCCAGTCCTCTGAGCCCAGACTACTTAGGGGTTGCCTCAGAGTCACAGATACTGGCTTTGTGGGCAACTTACATCCAATCTTGCCACAAATAGTGAACCTTGGCCCCAAGACCCAGGTGCCACAACAGATTCATGAGATTCTGAGCCTAAGACCCTGGCCCTGCAGCTGATCTGAGCACCTGGACCTGGAAGCCAGTGCCATGGCAGCTGCTTGTAGGCCATGTCAGTCCTCATGCCAAGAGGGATTCCCTTGTCTAATTCTCTTCATTGTGTGAAAAATGAGAATAGAAGACTCTTAATAGCCTTTGACACCAAAGGCATTAATAATCTGTGCCACCACTACTTCTGCCACAAATTTCTCCAGCCTAGGGCACTGAGGCAATAATAAATATTGCTGATGTTGAAAGCAGCCCAGAGAAGCTACACAGAGACAATACCACTGCATTTATCCAAAAACATAGTCATCACACCCTTCCCAAAAAGCACACTAAAACCCAAATGCAGGTGAAAGTCTTCCTCTACTAAAGCCACTATAGAAAATTTGGAAGAGGTGATTGTTTTACGAAATGCACAGAAATCCATGCAGAAACATAAAAATATGAAAAAGCAAGGAAATGTGACACCACCGAAGGAACATAATAACTCTCTAGTAGCAGATCCTAATGAAGAGATGGACATGCTTGGGACTGGGACTTGGGGGGAAGGGGGGGCAAGGGCATCATACGTAACCTAAACACCTGTACCCCTATAAACAACAAACAATAAAAAAAATAAAAAATAAAAAATAAAAAAAAAAGAAAAGGAAACCAACAAATTGCCAGGGAAATATTCAAAATAACGATCTTAAGGAAACTCGACAAGATACAAAAAAATAACTGATAGACAATTCAACAAGCTCAGAAAAGCAATTCATGATATCAGTGAGAAATTCAATGAAGAGATAGAAATAATAAAAAAGAATCAAACAGAAATCCTGCAGGTTAAGAATTCAATTAATGATATAAAAAATACAATAGAGAGCTTCAATAGCAGACTTGATCAAGCAGAAGAATGAATCCCTGAATTTTAAAATAGGTTGTTTGAAATTACCCAGCAGGAAATAAAATGAAATAAGAATAAAAAAGAGTGAAGAAAGCCTGCAAGACTTATTAGACACCATTAAGCAAACAAATATTCATATTATGGGATTTTCAGAAAGAGAAGAGAAGAGAAAATGCATAGAAAGTCTATTTAATAAAATCACAGCTGAAAATGTCCCAAGTCTGGGGAAAGATATGGAAATTGAGATACAGAAAACGTAAAGATTCCCAAATAGATTTAACCAGGAAGGTTCTCTCTGAGGCACAGTATAGTCAAATTGTCAAAGTCAAAGACAAAGAAAGAATCATAAAAAGAATAAAAGAACAGCATCAGGTTACATATAAGGGAACCTCCCCATTAGACTAACAGCCAATTTCTCAGCAGAGACTTTGCAGGCCAGGAGAGAATGGGATGATACTCAAAGTGCTGAAAGAAAAAAAACTGTACGACAAGAATACTAGACTCAGCAAAACTGTCCTTCAGAAATGAGGGAGAAATAAAGTCCTTTTTAGACAAGCAAAAACTTAAAGAATTCATCACCACTAGAACAACCTTGCAAGAAATGCTCAAGGGAGTAAGCACTGTATCTGGAAGTGAAAAGACAATAATTACTGTCATGAATATACTCAAAAGTATATAACTCGCTGGTAGAGCAGATTCACAAAGGAAAAGGAAAAAAAGTATCAAAACTTATCACTACAGAAAACCACCACATTGCAATGATAAAAAAGAGAAGAAGAAGCAAAAAGAGGATATACAAAGCAACCAGAAAATACTTAACAAAACGGCAGGAGTAAGCCCTCACCTATGAATAAGAACCATGAATGTAAATGAATTATATCCCACTTAAAAGATATAGACTGGCTGAATGGATTAAAAAACATGACTCAACTATCTATATTCTGCCTACAAGAAACTCACTTCATCTGTAAAGATGCATATAGACTGAGAGCGAAGGGATGGAAAAAAAATACCCAAGTAAAAAGAAACCAAAAACGAGGAGTAGTAGCTATACTGATATCAGATAAAACAGATTTTAAGCAAAAACTGTAAAAAACAAACAAAAAAAACAAAAACACAAAACAAAGAAGATCATTATATAATGATAAAGTAATCAATTCAGCAAGAAGGCATAACAACTGTAAACATATTTGAACCGAATAATGGAGCAGCCAGATATATAAAGAAAATATTATTAGAACTAAAGGGAGAGATAGACCCCAATATGATAATTGTTGGGGAATTCAACACCCCACTTTCATCATAGGAAAGATAATTCGGAGAGAAAATTGACAAAGAAACATTAGATTAAACTGCACTTTAGAGCCAATAGACCTAACAGATATTTACACAAGATTTCATCCAACAGCTGAAGATGAGACATTCTTTTCATCAGCACATGGAACATTCTCCAGGATAGACCACGTGTTAGGCCGCAAAAAAAGTCTCAACAAATTTAAAATAATTGAAATTACATCAAATATCTTTTCTGACTGATCACGGTAGATTAAAACTAGAAATCAATAACAAAAGAAACTTTTGGAATTGTTCAAATACATGGAAATTGAACAACATGCTTCTGAATGACTAATGGGTCAGTGAAGAACTTAAGAAGGAAATTAAAAAATTTCTTGAAACAAATGAAAGTAAAAATACAACATACCAAAACCTATGGGATACAATAAAAGCAGTATTAAGATGAAAGTTTATAGCAATAAACATCTACATCAAAAAAGTAAAATCTTCAAACAAACAATGATTCATCTCAAGGAAAAGAAAAGCAAGAACAAATCAAACCTAAAATTAGTAGAAGAAAAGAAGTAATAAAGATCAGAGCAGAAATAAATTAAATTGAAACAAAAAATACAAAAGATCAATGAAATGAAAGTTATTTTTTTTTAAAAAGATACCCAATATTGACAAACCTTTACCCAGACTAACAAAAAATAGATAGAGAAGACTCAGGTAGACAAGAGATGAAAAAGGAGACATTACAACTGTTATTGTAGAAATTCAAAGGATCATCAGAGACTACTGTGAGCAACTATATGCCAATAAATTGGAAAACCTAGAAGAAGTGAATAAATTTCTGGACACATACAACCTACCAAGATTGAACCAGGAAGAAATTCAAAACCTGAATAAACCAATAATGAGTAATGAGATAGAAACAGTACTACAAAGTCTCCCATCAAAGAAAAGCCCAGGACCTGATGGCTTCACTGCTGAATTCTACCAAACATTCCAAGAAGAAATAATACCAATCCTAACTTAAACTATTCCAAAAAATTGAGGATGAGGGAATAGTCCCAAACTCTTTCTATGATGCCTGACAAAACCAGACAATGACACAACAACAACAAAAAGAAATAGGAAACTTGAACATACCAATTAAAAATAATAAGAATATATCTGTAGGAATAAATTTAAATAAATTTAACTAAAATAATAAATTTAACTAAAGTGGTAAAATATCTCTACAAAGGAAACTAAAAAACACTAATGAAAGAAATTGAAGAGGTCATAAAAAATGGAAAGATATCCCACATTCATGAATTACAAGACCTAATATTATCAAAATAACCGTATTAGTAAAGCTACCTGTATATTTATTGCAATCCCTATAAAAATATGAAATACATAGTTCACAGAAATAGAAAAAACAGTCCTAAAATTTGTATGGAACCACAAAAATTCCAAATAGCAGAAGTAACTTTGAGCAACAAGAACAAGGCTGAAGGCATCTTATTATCAGACTTCAAAATATACTACAAAGGTATAGTAACCAAAACCACCTTGCACTGCCATAAAAACAGTTACACAGACCAATGAAACAGACTACAGAATACAGAAATAAAGCCATGTAATTACAGCTGACTGATCTTCAACAAAGATGCCAACAACATTTATTGGGGAAAAGGACAATCTCTTCAATAAATCGTGTTGGGAAAACCGGGTATTCATATGTAGAAGAATAAAACTAGATGCCTGTTTCACGCCATGCATGCAAAAGTTGATCTCATAGAAATAAAGAGTAGAATAGTGGTTACTAAAGGTGGGGAACAGAAGGGGGGATTGGAGGACAGCCAGAGGTAGGTAACAGACACAAAAGTACAGCTAGTCTGGAGGAATAAATTCTAGTGTTCTATGGCAATTTAGAGTGACTATAATTAATAATGTACTGTATTATGTATTTTCAAATAGCTACAAGAGTGGATTTTGGATGTTTTCAGCACAAAGAAATAATGATACATGCTGGAAGTGGTAGATATGCTAATTACCCTTATTTGATCACTACACATTTTATACATGTACCAAAATATCCTACTGTACCCCATAAATAGGTACAATTATTGTATCAAGTAAAAAATAATAATAAAAGCAAAAAAAGCAGCACTCAAATATATTTGTTGAATAAATATATTGATTAACTCATTAATGGTGTATGGCTTAGTAAATAAATGATAGATGCCTAATAAATCTTTCTTGAAGGAAGAAATGAAGGGAGATAGGCCAAGAAGAAAGATGCTGTATTAAAACAGGCATAAATTATAGCTGGAGGCCAGCTGTGCGCATAGGCCTCTAGAATCAGAACAAGGCAGTAGAAACTTGCAGAAGGAGTTAAAGATGTGGATAAAGGAGAGGCTGAAGGAAACGAGGTTTTGGCCAGATGTTGGGAATGGGAGAAGGCCAGAGTGAGACAGAGAAGGCTGAGAGACCACCTGTGGGCCCCGTTTGGGAAGGCAGGTACCTAGAGAAGAGACTGATGATTGGGAGCTCTGGAGCCCATCTAAGAAGACCAGGAGAAGTGAGCCAGGTAGGTGAGAAGCCACAGACTCAGAGAGTTGGCACATCAACCAGCATGTTCTGGGTTAATTTAAATATCCATCACCAATAAACTACTTTATATGGATGGTTCTTGAAATTTTGCATATCATGCCCTTGAGACTTTGGTGAAAGCCGAGGACCCATTTGTCAAAGAAAAAAAAAAAAACCTTATGATTTTGCACATGATTACAGGGATTGAGAGATTTCCCTGAAACCAACCCCCAGGCTAAGAAAACCTGTTTTATGTGGCCTGAATACCTCACATGTGCATCCATATTTTTGTCATCCATTAATACATTGAACTCAATTATTTCTATTTCGAGGAAACTGAGCCTCAGTGAGAAGTTATGCCTTGCCCAAGTGAGAAGTAGGTAGCAATATATTTAGAGGTAGAGGCCATGTGTTTTGGTTTGAAGTTGAGTGGTATTTTCTTCTACCATCCACCTACTAAACGAACTGTGCTGACATTTCTGCATGAACCAGAAAGCCCTTTTACAAATATTGAATGAGTACCTATTACATGTCAGGCACTGTGTCAGGCACTTGGGATACACCAGCGAACAAAAAAAGATCAATATCCCTGCCTGCGTGGAGCTCCAGACCCAAATCGAGGTCAGTTTCTTCCCAGTCTCATAACTTGGATTGGAAAATGTTCTTATAGGTAAGTGTTTATTCAGGTAGTTGATGTTTAGCAAAAAACCATGATCCAGTAGGCATTGTCCTAGATACTAGTTGTCAAAGGCAATGTTTTTGTCAACTAGCATTAAACATTCCTCGACGTTCACCATTAGCTAATCATGGACTTCATGAATTTCCATTTCTTTCTTTGATATTCTCCTTCTTTAAAATCTTAAGTTTGTCAATGCTGCGTGTGCAAACTTAAAAAAAATCTTAACCTTGAAGACTCTTTGTTTTTGCCTCTTCCCAGTAGAAATAAGGCCCAAATAAAACATCTAACTCATGGTTGTTCAGAACTGAACTAATAAAAGCCAGACTGAGAGTTGGGAGGGCCAGCATCCTAGTACCAGCTCCATCTTTTGTAGTGTTCTTGTATCCTTCTGGGGCCTCGGTTTCCTCCCCTATAGAGCAAGTCTGTACCTTTTTGTGGATCTCCTGTGAATGCCTGAGAGCTCTGAGCCTGCCTGAGAGAAAACCTGTACAATTGCATGGTGATAAGACATAGATGGTGAGAGAAGAGTTGCCCCCACGATGGGCAATGACCTGTTCTGGCTCTGGAAGCCGAACACTCCTTAGATAGGTGAGTGTAGGAGGCAGGGAGGGTGAGAGGCAGGGAAAAAAGCCTGATTTCTCACCAGAGGAGCAGGACAGATCAGTGGGTTGGAGCAGTGAGCACAGAATGTCTGGCCACATTTCCTCCTGAAAAGGTCAGTGCCCTGCCACGCCAGGGCTGCAACATAGTGGCCTTTCAAAAAGCAGACCAGCAGAGAGGCTGCCACCAAGCCCACAAGCATGAGACAAACTCAGATTCCTGGTATGTTGCAGCAGAAAGGGATGCAATTACCTCTGGTCCAATTTCCCTCTTCTATGTTACAGGTAGGGACACGGAAGTCCAGAGGGTGGTGTTGGGAGGGATGACCAAAGTCACAGAGCTTGCAGTCAGCACAGCCGTGGCTAGACACTGAGACTAGACTAGACTCCTGAACACTGAAGGATCTCCTCATTGTTGCTTAAATAAAAGCAAATTTCCCTCTTGTTCTGCTCATGGCTTCCTTTAATAACATCAGTATTTTTCTCCCATTTGCTGCTTGCTTAGCATCTCAGAATAAACAAAATGTGGTAATAACAGCTATCCTTTCTTGACAGCGTGGAATCTGACACTTAAAAAATTGGTGGTGTGACTCATTAAACCTCCAGGTATGTCGTTAGAGTTTGTGTATAAGTGATTAAGTATTTATAATGAGATTTGACAAAATTATATCTTTGGTTCACATTTTCAATTTAAATCCTCTCTCCTCCATTTACTACTCTCTTGCTTGCTCTTCACCTGGTCAGAGTTATCTCCTCAGTGAAAATATTAAAACCTCCCTCCCTGCTTGGACCTAACACGTCTCATTTGATCCTCATACTAGTTATTGGTCACCACCCCACATGGTGTCTCCTGGATTGATTTATACCACCTCATTCTCCCCTTGCCAACCCCACCTTGATTTATTGAAATATTATTATTGGTTAAAGCAGTCCAGGCAGGCCCATCTGCCTTTGAGCCTTGAGAACAAAGTGGCCCTGGGCAAATTTTTTAACCACCCCGTTCTCAGTTCGATCTTCTGAAAAATGTAGATAAAGGTAATTCCTGACTTTCAGGCTATTGTAAGGTTAAACAAAAATAGCACCTACTGTTTCGTTGGCTACTCTGTGCCAAAGCAAGCACTTTACATATCTTTTTTTTCACTTCTAATCACTCTTATTATTACCTCCATGTTATAGCTAATGAAACAGGGGCAGAAAAATCCCCACATGGACCAGGTGGCAGAGCATTTGAACACCTAAGTCTTTCTAACTTGTGTTAATAGAACCATGTCCTTTTCTAGAACACCACATGATTACTGTCTAGCATCGGTTCCCAACCAGGGCGATTTTGCACCTCCAGAGGACATTTGGCAATGTCTGGAGACAATTTTAGATGCCACAGCTCAGCAGGGGCACTATTGGCATCTAGTCTGTAGAGGCCAAAGACGCAGGAAAGCTTCCTGTAACGCACAGGGCAGTGCCCTCAAACAAAGAACGATCTGGCCCCAAATATGAATAGTGCCAAGAAAAGTGTTGAGAAACCCTGCAGTGTGGTATTCCATTTTATGAATTTACCATGATTCATTCTTGTATATGGGTGTGATATGGTACATGCAAAGGGTCAAGGGCATAGTAAGCTCTCAGTAAGTGCCAGCTGCCAGTAAATTGCTGCTACTCCTGGACCCACCTCACATTCGCCTTCTCTTCTTTTGAGGTCATCCCCAATATCTGCTAGATGGCGGTAGTATTTCCCTCATATCTTTCAATAATGCTTTACTTCCCTTTGCATTTGAGACTCATTGTTTATTGTAGTTATTTGTATACATCCTTTGTCTTCTTTAATAAACTTCCACTTTGCCATATGGAATCAGTTGTGTTTATTTCCTTTTGTATCTCCCCATTTACTCACATATTGCCTGGGCTGTTCTCATTGAATTTGAGAAACTGAACAATTTTGCGAGGAAGTCTGTTTTATAGCTGAGGAGAGTGCCCAAGTTACTTAAGGCCCTATGATTTATAAATGATGGAGTTTGTAGTAGATCTTACCTTAGAGTCCAGCACTAGGCTGTTTAGCTGCTATTTGTGTAAGCAATTGCAAACCACTAGACTGTAACCCATTATTTTATAAGTTTCTAAGAGAACCTTTGGATTCAAGAAGAAAAACTGATATGGAAATTGGTTCCAGTGGGTATTTGGTCCAGAGATGCCTATTATGGGGTCCACAAAAAATAGTGGGAGAGAGATTACCCTGAAGGTCACCCTGCTGCAAAAAACTTATAGCAAGGAATGCAGGTACGTGAAGAGGAGACCTGAATTTGAATTAGGTAGTTACACAGCATTGGTACCTCTTTGCTCCTCACTTTTCTTATCTGTCAAATGGGGACATAATGACCATCTAAACTAGCCCACAAGGTTGTGGTGAGGAAATGTATGTCAAGTACACTCAATCCTTTTTATTCATGATAGTTATGCTTTCTAAAGTTTTTGCAAACATTGAATTAGCAGATATTGAACCAGTGCTCCTAAGGGAAATACGAGGTTAGGTTCCTGCAAGCCTCTAGTCATAACATTTTCAATAACTGATCAATACATAACCTTGTTTTATGTGTATTTTTGTTTAAAGACACCTTATTTAATATACATGGTCGATTCATTGACATTGAACTCATGGCCAGTAGCACTTCACCTCAGGTGTAAACAAAGCTTATCTGGTATTCATATTTTCTCTGTAGAGCACATTGCAGTCTTCTGAGGAACACTGGGCAGCATGTGAGCACTGTGCTTTGGGGTCATCTTAAACGGAGACATCACCAACAAAAAGCACAAAAATGCAGAAAACATGGCACTAAATACATCACAGAAAGGACACTTGTTTACAGGATGAGAGGGCAACAAGAAATGTTCAACTTCAGCTGGGAGCCTGCACGTCAGACTATTCAAATGTCTGCCTCTCTACACATGTCCCACAAAAATGCACTAGCATTTATTTTGGAGTTACAGATAAATTTCAGCAAGCAGAGAAATTTGCAAATACAGGAAAAATGAATAGTGAGCAATGACTGTAAGTTTTTAAAAAAACTTGGGTGTCAATAAAAAGGATGACAGGTAATTCATAAGAGAAGATAAAAGTGGCCAATGAACATATGAGAAGATGTCCAACATCACTGCTCATCAAGAAAATGCAAATTAAACCCCAAATGCAATACCACTATAGAACTACCAGAATGGCTAAAATGAAAAAGACTAATGATATTAAATATTGGCAAAGACGTGGAGCAACAGGAACTCTAGGTACTGCCAATCCAAATCTAATGTATTAAAATCTGCTGGAGAAGATACTGAACATCAGCCTTTTAAATAGGCAATTTTATAATCAGCAAACTTTGATGCGTATTGACGGGTATGTGTATTGAGGAGTAAGATTTAATGTGATCTCTAACACACAACATGAACTTGATAAATGGTAGCTCTTTATATTTTTAGGTACAGTTGTCTTCATTTTGTAGATGAAGGACAGAGGTGCAGAAAAGGACTTACGTTTCAGGTCACAGAGCCAGAAGCAAATGCTTTTATGAGTTATCTCCCTTCATGCTGATAACCACTCTGGGGAGTATATCCATTAGCCTCATCTTACTCATGAGCAAATTGTAGCTCAGGGACTTAAGTAACTCACCCAAAGACATACAGCCAAAGAATGATGGAGTCAGTTCAATTCACTATGGCCCTGATGGATTTGCATCTTAAAGTTCTTCTATAGGATAGGAAAGGTAGGAGAAAGATGAATCCAGAAGCACTGAAAACAGACTTTGCTTTCTTTACACACTGGGTACCTGGCCATTAACATATTCGCCTTGCTACTCGACATCTCCCCCTCTAAGCAATGAGGGCAGGATGCATATTTTCCTAGCCTTATCTTTAAACAGAACACGCGATAAGAAAGGAGGACTGATGGGATGCTTGGTTGGTATGATCTATGCCTAGGAGAGTTGTCACCTGTGCCATCTACCCTCACAAATAATACACTTCATTTGTGCTGCTATCATCAATAATTGTGGGAGATTTGAGGCTGAAAGTTTGCCACCACACCTTTATGAAAATTCTCTTATCTTTTTGGAACTTAACTCTTGGGAAGTCCCTCTTGCAAACAGAGCTTTCTCCTGTCCATCTTTATCTTGGCTAAGTAATACTTTTGGGAGTTGAGGTGGTGGTTGGTGTCTATTAAGCAATGTTTCATCATTATTGTCAAGGAGCAAGAATGCTTTTGTCTCAGGTTAGAGTGAAGAGATAAATTTCTGACCCCTCTTCTCATATGGTAGACTAAGTATCCATCTCATTGCCTACCACTTTTACTAGTTCATTGTGGTAGGTTAAAAACCATGGCCACATTTTATTAATATTAGCGGGCAGGGTCTTCATGCTTTAAAGAAAAGAACTAGGTACTAAGCTACATTTTTTTCCACTTCCTGTACTTAAGCATCATCTGTTTCTACTACTCAATGTTCATTTATTCAAAAGGATCAGGGCCTTCTCTTTGGAAGGCCCAGAAATCTCCACATTGTTGTTTTTGGCTTGTTTCAAAGCTTTGGACACAGGCTGCACAGTTTAGGCTACTTTAACATGAGAGACCACAGGGAAGTATATTTTTTCTCATCTGTCTCATTCCTTTTTTCCTTTGACACTGTGGATATGAATTTGACTTAACTTTTGCTGACATTTCAAAGGCAAGCTCCTGACCTTGAATGAAGCTCCAGTGAGAAAGAGGTAGAAATCTTCATTCAGGACTTCAGGCTAAGGTAGTCTCCAGTCTAGCTTTTGTTAAGAAAATTATAATCAATTACTAGCTTGTTTGGTGCTCATGCGCATATATTTCCCAGGCCAGCAGACCCTCTGTTACATGCCAATATTCCACCATGATCATAGTCATCTCACGTTTATCACTATAACCATAATTATCTGTATTCTCAACTTTGGAAAGCCCTGGCCACTACTAACTAAAAGCCTTGACCACCGTAAACTGATATTCCACCACTGAGGCAGTGGGATGCTTGCTTGGTATACTGAGTGATTCCCAGAGGCACAGACCTCTTCATTTTTCAGAGATGATTGACATGGTTCAGGCCCCACTCCCCTTCCCCCTGGGGGATCATTCACAATGCACACCCGATCATGTTTACGTACAGTTCCAGATGAGACACAAAGATGACAAACGACTTTCAGTGCTTATGCAAGCCCTCCTTCCCTAGGAGATTACTAAACAGACAAAGGTGCTCACTGTTCAGCTGGGGATGCAGAAAACAAACCAGACTTGGTGCTGGAAAAACCAACTGCAGCCATTTTTCTAACATCCTGGCTTTGATCAAATACTACAGTTTTGCTCCAAGCAATTTTGCTCCTAATCATTTAACTCACATGTGGTGGCAAAAGGTACATTAATCGATCATGTTTTAGATTCATTGACATTCAGCCCAAACGTTCTGGCCTTGTAAGAACAGACCAATTTCACAGATGCCTGCGGGCAGTTGCTAAGCTGTTACCCTGTGCTTCAGAGAGGGGTGGAGTATCCCTTTGCGCAAGAGACAGAAATTCCTAAATCGAGAGGATAGTAAGGAAGAGGAGGAAAAGGGAGAGAGACAGGAGGAGGGGGAGGAAGAGGAGGAGGAGGAGGAGGAGGAGGAGGAGGAGGAGGAAGAGGAGAGAAATTCTTTTTTGCTCTTCCTCATCTTTTCCATTCAAAAGTGGGGACCTCATCTGATTTGGGGGTGAGGCGACACATGGAGCCAGGGAAGGCTTTTAATTAATGAGACAGGGTAACACAAAGGAAGGAGCATTCACTTTGGAACCCGACAGATTAAGAGTTGAGACCTGGCTCTGCCACCAATCGGCTGTGTCACTTTGGATATGTTTTCTAACTCCTCAGCTTCTCAGTTTCTTCAGGTATAAAATGGGGATAAAATGCCCATCTTTCCAAGGTTTTTAATATGGATTATAGGAAGCATACCTAACATGGGTACTAGCACATTGCTTGGCTTCCAATAAAGGCAACAACTAGTATTCTTTAATTTTGGATATTGAATAGATACAAGAATACAAAGGTAACTAGGACACATCCTTGGTCCTCGGGTGCTCACTATGTAGTAAATGGAATTCTGTGTTATCTGCTTACTATAATATAGCAGGATAATTATAAATCCAACTTTGATTACAGCAATTATGGCATCACAAGCATTCCTGTTTTCTACGTAGAAAGCTTGAAGTCATCTCAAGTCATCATCACCCCTCTCTCTCTCCACATCTAATCATTCACTAAGTCCCACCACTTTATTGCTGTGATGTTTCTTATTTCTACCTCTGTTCTTACTACCTTTGCCCTCGTTCTGAACCCCATTATCTTTTTTTTTTTTTTTTTTTTTTGAGACAGAGTCTCACTCTTTTGCCTGGGCTAGAGTGCCGTGGCGTCAGCCTAGCTCACAGCAACCTCAAACTCCTGGGCTCGAGCAATCCTACTGTCTCAGCCTCCCGAGTAGCTGGGACTACAGGCATGTGCCACCATGCCCGGCTAATTTTTTCTGTATATATTTTTACCTGTCCGATTAATTTCTGTCTATTTTTGGTAGAGACGGGGTCTCGCTCTTGCTCAGGCTGGTCTCGAACTCCTGAGCTCAGAACGATCCGCCCGCCTCGGCCTCCCAGAGTGCTAGGATTACAGGCGTGAGCCACCGCACCCGGCCTGAACCCCATTATCTTTATCTCGGGTTACTGAAGTTCTTCCTAACTGGCATCCTCTACTCTTTCTCCATGTTAATTCATTTTCCAAACAAGTTACTTTTTTGCAATAGCTCTAATTCTAACCCACATTTGATTATTCTGTGTCATCGCCTAAGCAGGGTCTTAATGTTTGTCTTGGTAGTCAGGATCATCTGTATTTTGGTTCCAGCCTCCCCTTATACCAGTGGTTCTCAAGTGAGGGTGGTTTTGCTCCCCAGAGGACATTTTTAGTTGTCACAACTTGAGAGGACGGAACACTACTGGCATTTAATGGGTAGAGGCCAAGGACGCTGCTTAACATTCTACAAGGCACAGGGCAACCACCTACAACATGGAATTATGTGGGCCAAAACACCCGTGGAGCCAAGACTGAGAAAACTTGTCTTCTACCTGAGGTTGTAGTCATGGGGAATAACTCAAGGGCCAAAACAGAGTTGGAAACAGAACAACTAAGTGCTGAGTTTCTATTGCTAGTCAATCCATGGGAGGTTGGGAGAAAGCAAGATGGGCTGGAGACCAGAATGAGGGGGGTCAAGAATGCACGTGCCCTTCCTTTATATCATTTACTGCACAGGTGGGTAATAAGCAAAATGATAAAGAAATGGAGTTTCACTGGACAGCTGGGTGTCAGCCTTCAGGAGAACTCTGGGCCAAGGCAGAGACGAGGGGGTCAGGTTTGGGTCTCAAACTGGGGAGACAGGAAAGGAGGGGAATACTGTATTTCTTCTAGGACATCTCCATTTTAATTTTTTGTTAAGAAAGTACATCTTGTAAGCAGATTAATCATCTCTCCCAGAAATAGGAACAGAGATTTGCAATAAGTAAATGCAAAAAAAAAAAAAAAAAAAAAGTATAAGACCATTTCTGGAACGGCAATTTTATAACATCAAAATATTAGATCAAATTAATTCAAGTAGCAGAAATTTGACAATAACAATGATGATAACACTAACAATGAGGATAGTGGTTTAGATTAATATATCACCTCTAACCTGAAGAGTTGATGAAATGAAAAAATTCAAATTAAGTTTCTATAGTGATGTAAGACATTGTGTGATGAAACCTTTAGTGGTGCTATTTTCAGATGAAATATAAATCTCTAAAGTTCCAGATGCAAGGCAGTGGAAAGTTTTATTTATTTATTTATTTATTTTTTGCAATAGCCCACCAAATGTGAGATAATTTGAAAGGGGGATTTAATGATAAGATTTATGCCATGAAGATACAGACACGCACCTTCCCGACATGAGAACAAACAGAGCTGAATTTCTTAGTTTGCTGGCACTGATTTGTACTTGCGTTAGGACCTCTGTGAGGTGACATGTATAATTAATCACTAATATTATTATTAATATCTCTTAATATAGAAGATGGATCATTGTGTGTCTAAATTGCACCCCGCCTCGGCTGTTACCTAATTAAAAAACTGAGACCAACAGTCACAGAGAAATATTAATGGCATGCAATTTAGTTTAAATCTTAGTTCACAAAGAGATCTCAAAAATAATTGTATGTTTTGCCATGAGGAATATGCAAAACCATTTTGGTACCAATTCCCTTGCTCCTCAAATTAAATAAATGTCTGTTCCATATTTACATATTTATTTTATCTCAGGTTGTCTATAAGACCATTAGAGAACATTCGGCTTTGGAGATGGAAGAAGGAACAGAAAAGATAAAAGTGTAAATTACAGGGTGAAATGAGGAATTTATTTTTAACCTCATGGAGGATTTGGACTTTAGTGAGACAGTACTTTAGGTCTGAAATGGAAGGTTTGCAGCAAGAAAAAAAAAGTCGAATAGTGATTACTGACCCAATCTTGTTTTTACAGGATGCTTTCTAAATGACCATAGCTTACATCTGGGTAATCCTGAGCAGTTCATTTGTGAGTACTTGTATATGGGGTGTTTCATTCGGTGTTTACTGCAACCTAACCACTAGGCAGACGAGGAGGTACAGTCCCCATTTTACAGATCAGGAAAAGAAAAATCGCTCAGAAAAGACAATTGATTTCTTTAAAGCCACACAGCAAAATACCCCACCCGATCTCAACTTATCTACAGTAGGACTTTTTTTCTTTTGGCACTAAATGACCATTATTGTCACTACTAAACTGGGTATAATAAAATAAGTTTTAAAAAAGCATTTTACAGTAAGAAAGTACTACATGTTTTATATGCTGTTTTCCGAATCTATTCTCTTATTTGGTCCTCACATCAACCCTCTAAGCTGAGTAGTATTATCTCTACTTTAAAGATGAAGATATTGATGCTCAAAAATATTAAGGGACTTGCCCGAGGTCACCGTTTTGGGGACATGGCTGAAACTTAAGCCCTGTGTTCTGAGCACAAATTCAATGTAGGGCTCTATTATTCTTACTCTGAAATGCAGCTACAGTGTCAGTGGATGCCAAATTCCTAAGACTATTTGACTTTCAGTAAGACACTTGGAACTCCAATGTGGAGAATCATATAAATGAATGTGTCATACTGAAATTTCAGGTACTGCCAGGGATAGGGGAAGGATTTCTTTTTTGGCTAAGCTCCCTTTCGAAGGGTCCTAAACCTTAGTGTGTGGGCAGCTACCTACTGCACTTAGGATATCCTGATGAACAAACTGACCACTCTGATTTCACTATCTACATGGAAAGAAATACAAAAAAAGTAAACATGCAAAACAAAAGGCCAATTAACTCTTTTCTGAGAGACTGGGGCAGAGGAAAGCTATAAAAAAGTAATTTATCTTTTTAAAGGTGGCTGTGTGCCTTTAAAAGCAATCCGTAATGACTTATGACTCTAGCGACCCTTCTTGATTACCGCCTGTTGCCATTCATTATCGCCATGGAAACAGCACTGTTGCCAGCTGTGTGCTTGGTGGTGGGGTGGAGGCGGTGCTGTTGGCTGGGGACAAGAGGCTAGTACATGTTGGACTGGATTTGCAGGAGTTTCTTTTCTTTTTCATTTTCTTTTTTTGCAAGAGGAGAGAAATTGAGAGGACATGGCACCCCATATCCTGTACCAAACCCCTAGGTGAGTTGTAATCCACAGGGGAACACCAGAACATATGGCCTCAGTGCCCTTGTCTCTCTCTGGAAACAAAATCAAATGAGATCAGAAACATTCCCGTCTGGAAGATAGTCCACTGGGCAGCAGAAGGTATGGGGAAGGGGCAAATTGCACGCAAATTTCATTAACACAATTTCTCGTGGAGACTCTTCAAGCGTGCAAGCCAATCTTCTCAGCTGCCTCATTCCTAAGCTTCTAGTGTATGAAAGCTTCAAGAGTGATCTGAAAAATCCTTACCTGACTTCATCTCAATTTCATCCCTATCTTCCTCTTAATTTGGTTTTCAAACCCTCTCTTCACTCCTTCCCGTACATACCTCTTAGCCTTTCATGCCCGCCTTCCTTTTCTCGTCTCCCTTTTCGTATCTAATTGAAGATCTTAACAAGTTGGAAGACGGGAAAAAACGACATACTCCATTACAACCTCCACCTGTTATAGACATGAAAATTGACATCCAGAGTGGTTTCAGGAACTCCCCAACACTCTCCTGTGGAGAGCTCTTGCAGAGTCAGTGCTGAAACGCAGGTCTCCAAATTCCCACCCCGGTTCTTCTTCTAGCACAGAGTGCGGCTCTGTCATATGCTGCCTTCACTTCTTGGGCTAATTTCCTGCCACACTGAAGTACAGTTAAATTTCAACTCTTTAGGCCAATTATTATTTAGTGCAGAGTAATCCTTGCTTTCACGGAGTATTTCTCTCTGCAGAACTTGGTTTGCTCCAGAGACATTAAAGGATTCATCCTCATGAGATACTCAGGAGGGAGGCGAGCAGAGACAAGATGGCTTAGTCATCTTTCCACTTTATTTAGAATGAATATTAAAGTCCCAGGACATGAAATGGCTCTATTAAAAAGTGCTGGGAAAATCAGAATATGATCACTCTGCACTGCTAAATGCTGCTTGGGCTGCAGGCTGCTTGGGGAATGGGAGACATCATCTCTGGGTTTGCTGCAAAGTGTTTCGCACAAGCATCATTTGATTAGCAAAGGGACTTTTACACATGACGTTGCATTTGACTTCTAAGATCTCTGGAAAATGCTCATAGTCAATACCTGGTGTTAAGATAGAGGCAGG
>RJWJ010023975.1:0-25281 GCA_004363605.1 Indri indri
AAACCAGCCTGAGCAAGAGTGAGACCCCGTCTCTACTAAAAATAGAAAGAAATTAATCGGACAACTAAAAATACATAGAAAAAATTAGCCGGGCATGGTGGCGCATGCCTGTAGTCCCAGCTCCTCGGGAGGCTGAGACGGGAGGATCGCTTGAGCCCAGGAGTTTGAGGTTGCTGTGAGCTAGGCTGATGCCACGGCATTCACTCTAGCCCGGGAAACAGAGCGAGACTCTGTCTCAAAAAAAAAAAAAAACAAAAAACAAAAACAAAAACAAAACACATCTCTAGAAGGACACACTACAAACTACCAATTGCATCTGAGGAGCAACCAGGGGTGGGAGTCACAGTTCTCACTGAGTAACTTTTATGCCTTTAAGTATTTTTTTTTACAAAGTATATGTATTATTTATTCCAAAATATGAAAGTTGAAGAAGACATATTTTGAAAAGAAAGCCCCTTGGGGTGATAGAACTCTTCTGTATCCTGATTATGGTGGTGGTTATACAAATTTATACATGCGTTAGAATTCATAGGACTGTACATCAAAAGAAAAAAGTAAATTTTCCTGTATTTTTTTTAATTAAAAAAAGAAAGCCCCTTAGACTCCAATGCATAATACAGAGCAAGCCTGGAGGACGGGAGACCCATGAGGAGGTGACTGCATTTTGTGGAGAAAGAAAGTCTTAGAGCCCAGGGACGGAGCGCCAGCAGTGGGAGCGGAGAGGAGAGAATTCAGAACCGCACAGGGAAATGCTGTGCTTCACTCTTGCATGAAACACACGCTGTTTGCCAGGCACCGTCCATGCACCCTCTCCTCACAGCAATCCCCAGGGATGGCAGCTACCATCATTCGAAATTTCTAAATGAGATTAAAATGCCTTGCTCAAGGTGTAAGCAGCAGGGCCTTTGAACCAGGCTTGTCTGACTCTAAAGACTGTGCTGTTTTTAGCACAGAAAATTCCTTTTCCCCTAATAAATTAGATACAGGGGAGTCTGGGAAGGCTTCACAGAGGAGGTGACATTTGAACTGGGGTCTTGTTGAGTTTATCTAGGGCTTCTGTCCGGCACAATTCCAAGCAGTGCCATTCACAATGTGGTCTCTGTGACTGGCTTCCCCTGCAGTTGTGCAGAGTGCACAACCTACATAGCCATGGGCAGCAACTCTTGAGTTTTTCCCACAGAGATAGAGGTGTGTCCATTAGATTTTGCTATGTAGCGAACCACCTCCTAAATGCAGTAGTTGGTTTACAACTGTAAGCATTTGCGGGCCAGTGGGACAGTTCTTATGATCTCAGCTGGATTCGTTCCTGCACCTGAGTCAGCTGGGGGGTCAGCTGTAGGGTGATGACCACCCTGGTTTCCCTGCGACTGTCCTAGTGAGAGCACTGAAGACCTCTATTCCAGCAAACCCTTCGATCCTGGGCAAACGGAGACAGCTGGTCACCCTCCTTGACTGGGGGCTCTCAGGTCCGGGTTGGCCCAGTTTGGGCTGGCTGGGGCCTCCTCCAGCAGCTTGGCCCAGGTTGTTCTCACGGCAGTGACAGGGTCCAAGACAGCAAAAAGAAGCTAGCAAGGCCTCCTAGGGCCGAGGCTCGGACATGGGCCGTCACCACTGCTGCCACTTCCCGTTGGTTGGTCAAAGCAAGTCAAAAGCGCAGCCCAGACTGAGGGGTAAGAAGATAGTCTCCCCCTGTCGAAGGGAGGAACGGTGACGCCACGTGGCAAGGGGCACGGATGGGGGAGGGTGGAGAACGGCGGCCAATTCCTTCCCAGAAGGGAAGCCCTGACCCTGGTGCAGCAATAAACACAGTGAGATCAGAGCTGCCAGCTGACCTGTAAACGCATTGTTTCGAGCCCACACCTGCACTTGGGAGGTGGTTTATTATACAGCAAAATCTGATTGACGCGCCTTCCCCATCTCCGGTGACGTACGTGGGGCGCGGCAGGAAATTCAGTGTGGCCGAGCCTGGCAGGGCTGCCAGAAGGTGGGGCGAGAGAAGAGCATGGCTGGGGCCCAGCGCTTTCCTAATGGCCTGGACTGGCAGAACGAGAGCAGGTG
Organism: Indri indri; assembly: GCA_004363605.1. NCBI lineage: Eukaryota > Metazoa > Chordata > Mammalia > Primates > Indriidae > Indri > Indri indri. The sequence continues at coordinate 2,059 of RJWJ010023975.1, forward strand.
AGGGACACTATTCCCTTCCACAGGCGAGGAAGGCTGGGGCCTGGAGCCAGCAGGCACGCGCCCACGGCCACGCAGCCAGTCGGCACAGGCAGAGATTGGAACCAGGGCTTCCCTGGCTGGGCCCGGGGGGCTTGAAGGCCCTTCCGCAGTCTCTTTTCTTGAGACCGAGAGGCCATCAACTACCCGTGGAAGACGGGGAGGTGGGCTGGGCTGACGGAGACGGGTGGAACTGAAATCACCGGGATTCCCCATGGCACCTGCACGGCTGTGTTTATTTATTCCTTCCATCCGAATGACTGTTTTTTCCCTTCAAAAACTCCCTGGGGCTGCCTCTGTATCGTTAGGTAGCAAACGGATTTGCAGGTATTTAATTAGGATGGAAAATTATAGACAGCCAGAAGCCTTGACCAGGATTCTCTTGCCTCCTGGGGAGGCCCCTCAGGCCAGGAAATCAGGCCAGTTCCAGAGAAAGGGCCTCCTGCCAAGGTCCTGGCCAGTCCTACGGACCTGCCTCTAAGCTGTTGTGAGTGACTTTGGACTCGTTGCTTCCCTCTCTGCCCTGGGAAGGGGTGAGTAGGTGAGACACAGCGTGGTGGGATTTGCCACAGCAAGGAGCATGTGGTGTCTCCGGTGGGAGGCCTGTTGTGAGCAAACTGGTGGTAGCAGGACCCACCGGGACCTGTGCTGGGGACATTACTGCCCCCACTGTGGCTGAAGGGGGAGTCGGTAGAATGTGGCCCCCCACCCGTGGCAGTGAGGAGACAGAAGGGGCACAGTCCTCTCTCGGGAAGGGCAGATGATGCTCCGTTTGACCAGTGAGCCCGCCGTGTGCCCAGGGCTCACACACACCCCGCACTGACCCACTGTGCTTTCCCCACTCCTGGGCAAAGTACTCAGGTACCCCAGTGGGCAGATGAGGAAACAGAGGCTCAGGGGAGGAAGTGACGTGTCCCATGTGACATACAGGCAGTCTGACTCTGGCTTCAGGTTCTTTCCAAAATCTACAAGCCCTCCTACAAGCAGCTGCCAAGACTAGAAATGTGCTGAGCTTCCCTGGCCTCTGGCTTCTGGGCATCTGTCCAGTGGGAAGCAGTGGCCAGAGCAGAGGGTGGGAGGGGAGAGAGGCGGGGAGCGTCAGTGTGGCTGTAGGTAGGGAAAGCCCCAGACCTTCAGCCCTGCCTTGTTCTTCAAGCCCAGGCCCAGGGGGTACCTGGTCCCTGTAGTTGCCAGTCTCAGGCATCTCGCCACCCCTTCACCTGTCCTTAAACTCCCTTCATTCACACCTCGGAGAGGGACCCTGGCAGATGCCCTCAGGAGGCTGCCCCCACCTCCAGAGAGCTCTGGGCCCATCGCCCATGGCTCCTCCCGGGTGTTGAGAACACGGCGGATCCTGATCCGGCTGGGAGGCAAGCGGCCGACAGTGGTGCCCAGCAAAGTAGTTATTTCCCCCCAATCCGTGCCTGCAAATCTCCAGAGCTGGTATTTGTTTAATACTTTCCTTTCATCGACTTGCTTTTCTCTAAAACCTTATTTTTTAAACCGAAGCTGGAGAGGTTTTTTTTGTAATAAACTTTTTATTTTAGAACAGTGTTAGATTTACAGAAATTTTGTGAGTATAGTTGAGATGGACTCACTTCTTAAACTTTATTTTAAAATGAAACATTTCATTATATCCACAAATGGAAAACCAGCATGACTTGCCTCAACTAGACCTTAATCTTAAAAATGAACAGTGAAAGCAAAACAATGTTATTAAATTTTCAAAATCGAAATAAAAAATTAACAGCCTGATGCAAGTAGTAGTAAATCTGATCGATTTACAAAAATGCAGTCTGTGTGCAGTTAGCTGGTGTGGGTGTGTGTGTGTGCGCGCGCGCACAGGAGTAAGAGGAGGTGGGCATAAAACCCTCCACGGTGCGAGGCCGTCACCAGGTGCCAGGTGACTTTCCCCATGGCCCACGTTAACCACCTTGCTGAGAGCTGTCCAAGGAACCGCCGACCACAGCACAGCCCACATTCACGGAGCGCCTGCCTTGTGTGGGGCGCCATTCTGACAGCTTACACACAGTAACCCATCACAGCCTCCCCGCTACCCAACGGGGTGGTAGGTACTGTCATTGCCGCCGCTTTTTAGATGAAGAAACTGAGGCAGTTTAAGTAACTGGTTCAAGGCCACAGCAAGGAGCCACCCGAGGCAGCTGGGCTCCAAAGCCTGCACTTTTAACTGCTGTGTTCTGCTACCAAGAACAGAAAAAAAGAGGAACTGTCCTTTAAAGGGAAATTCAAGAGAAATCTCTTCAGTTTTGTTTTCCCTGACCAACTTTGTACTCTGCAACATCTCAATTGCATAGAAAAGTTGAAAGAGTAGAAAAATGAACACCCTATATATGCTTCTCCAAGATTTAACAACTGTTAACGTTGTCTCTCTGCGTGTGTACTCTTCTGCTTCGAATTGAAATAAACAGAGCCTTTTCTCCATGTGTCCTTGGCAATCATACTAGGTTTGATGTGCTTGTTATCTTTTTTATAAATACATTTAAAATAAAAGCGTTACTGTGAAAATGAGGAGATGTTTGTCCATGTACCTCCTAAAATCACCCTGTGCGCCCCTAGTGGTATGCGTGACACACACTGGGAAAATTGAGCCCCACAGCAGGCGGGATCTCCATGGATGTCTGTGGTCATCATCAGCAAGGTTGCCCAACCCCCCAGCTCCCCTGCTGGCAGGGCACAGGGGCTGTGTGGGGAACATACTGCTGGGGTCAGAGTAGGGGAGGCAGGGAGGTCCTGGGGTCCATCTCCTAGACGGGGACAAGGGCCGTGGAGAGGATGTGGGGCAGTGCAGACATGGGCCTTTGCACTGGCTGTTCCCTGTGCCTGGATGCTCTTCCTGCGTGTTCAGAGGCTCTTTCTCTCTCTCCCTCCTTCTTTCCACTTGAGTGTCTGCTCAGACGTTCCCTCTCAGAGAGCCCTTGCTGGCCACCCAGCTACAGTGTCCCCACCCCAATTCATTTTTCTTCAGAGAACTTCAAACCACAACACTGTTCTGTACACTGCTGTGTAAACTGCAGGGACACCTGTCTTCACTCAGCACTATACCTGTGCCAGGCACAGAGCCTGACACTAGCATGCGCTAAATAGATGCTTATGGAACAAGCAGATGAATGAATGAATCAGTGGCCTGGGGTTCCAATTCAGACACTAGGCCTGGTGCCAGGGAGATTCTGGCCTCTGCTTGCATGCCTCCTGTGATGGGGAGCTCAGTCTCTTCATTCCTAAAAGATGACTACATTTGGGTTGTTTTTTTTCAGACTTTTTCCATAATGTCCCTCCAAAAACCGAGATTTATATTAATTTCAAACAGTAATGTAACTCCCTGAGGAACTGAGAGGGAGTTTGTGCCCTTTACAGGATGCCGGCCAGGGACTCAGTGAGGGCAAGGACCCTCCATCGCCCCGGCTCCTGAGCAGGGGGTCACCTTCCCACCAGACTCTGGGCCCATGGGGTCCTCACTCCTGCTCCCCAGTTTACTCCTTCTTTCACCGTCTCCACTGACTGGAGAGCCGGGAACATTCTCCTCTTGGCTGGGAGGCCTTGTTGACAAAATCCTGAGCTGGGTGTGGCAGTGGGGAGTGCTCCAGCTGAGACACAACAGTCCTGGGTTCTCTGCCACAGACTCACTGTGTAGCCTTGGGCCTCACCTTCCATACCTGCAAAATGGGGACAGTGAGCTTGCTCTAGGCCCAGGGATAAGGAACTATTCTAGGTCAGATCATCAAGCCCCGGAGGCCTTCCGCAAATAGCAGCAGAACCACCACATCCCCTGGGGCCTCGGGCACAAATCAGCAGCAGAGAAACACCTCCGGGCCAAGTTCGGGTGAGCACAGGCAGAATTACAGAGGAGCCAGGCCAGGGGCCCCACAGCAGCCTAGTTCCGAGCTGTCAGAGTGATGCATGGGACAAATTAAGCACATAAATAAAATAACAGTGGGCTGTGGCAACTTGGCCATAAACCACACTCCTGGGGCAACCTTGGCTGGGGGCAGGGGAGCCCCTTGGAAGGCCCAGCCCAGTGTCCTCCGTGTCCACCTGCCCTCCCCACAGGCCATGCAGAAGCTGGTCACCAGGTCCTTGCTTGGCCGTGTTCCTGCCTGATGGGCTCTCCCTAACTGGCTCTAGACACAGTGACCTGCCACCTGCTGCCGCCGCCCTGGCAGCTCCTGACCCAGGAGAATGGGGCCTGGTGAGAGTCGGGGGCTCCTGCGGTGAGGTGCCTGGGCCAGTAGTCTGGGTTCAAAGCCCAGTCTTAGGGTAAAGGCTGTTCCCTTCCCCCATGGCTGGCACCCAGTAGGTCAGGAGTGAATTAACTCCTAGCCTCCATCAGGAATCCCTCCTACTGGGGCTCTCACACCCTGCATAGGAAACACCCTTTGCCCAGCCTTCCAGGTCATCATTGGACGCCTCTTCCAGGAATCCCTGCTGGAACTGCCCAGATTCATCCCCTTGATTCCCAGATGCACAGCCTTCTCCCAAGGCAGGAGGATCCCGGACTGGGCCCACCAAGATCCTCCCTGCCCACCCTGTTTAACATGCCAGCGTCCTGCCTGCCTCGGCTCTCCCAGTGCCCATTCCCCGCTTCAGTGTGTAAGCACAATCCTTATTGCCATCCGACATGATTCACTGACTTCGTTTGCTGATGTGCTTATTTTCTGGCTTCCCCCTAGAATGTAAGCTCATTTGCTTTTGTATCTCTGTGTGTAGAGCAGCGCCTGGCACACGTAGCCTCAATGTTAAACAAAGAACCAATGCAAGGAAGGGTGCACAGCCTGTGCAAGGCTCAGCGGTGTGAAAGGCTTAGGAAGAAAGAAGGTATGGAGAAGCCAGGGACATCTGGGTTTAGAACAACCCCTCTGGCTGTGGGAGGAGGGACTCCGGGGGTTCAGAGTGCAGGACCAGCAAGGAGGCTGTGGAGCTCGTCAGTAAGGGAGAGTGTGCACCTGGCCCAGGGTGGGCAGCCCAAGGGGACAGTCGTGGTGGAGTGAGGAGTGTGAGCGGAGCCAGGAGCCCCTGGTGGGGGCTGAGTGGCTGTGGGCAGTGGGAGGGGGAGCAGATGGCCTCTCAGCCCAGGCCCCTCCTGCCCAGCCCCTAGGCCAACCAGCGATCTGCCGGGGAAGCTTCACCCCAAAGGGCTGCTCCAAGAGGCTGGAGAGCTGCGGGCTCCAGCCTGGCACCACCTCCTCAGGACTCTGGGGATACACACCATCTTCTGTTAATGGCAGGAAACCGGAGCCAGCATTTGCCCATCTTGTGTCTGCCATCCTGAGTGTGGAACAGTGAACCAAACCAGTGGGGAAGTTCAGCTGAAACCAAGAGCCTGGCCCCTGGAGGTCTGGGTGTGCAGCCTCACGGGAGAAGAGACCTGGCACTGGCTGAGTACCCACTATGTGCCAGGCATGCGATGAGTGTGCTTATACGCATTCAGTCCTCACAAACGGCAGGGCAGGTATAACCTTCAGTGTACAGATAGGGAAACTGAGACCCAGGGGGCTAAGTAACTTGGTGGGGTCAAACAGTGGCAGAGCTTGTTCTGCTGTACTGCACCGCCTTCAGAAAGGACGCAGGGCAGGAGGCAGGGGCAGGGTGGGCTGGGCCAGGGATCAGCCACCGGGAGTCAGGGTTCTGCCCAGCACAGTAGGTCCTCGAATAACATCATGCCTCTCGACATTGTTTCGTTAGAATGTTGATGAGAAACAAAAACCAATCCTGGGGGCACCATCTGTGTGGAGTTTGCACGTTCTCCCCATGTCTGCGTGGGTTCCTCCGGGTACTCTGGTTTCCTCCTGCATCCCAAAGATGTGCATGGTAGGTGAACTGGCGTGTCTAAGTCATTCCAGCGTGAGTGAGGGTGCGTGTGAGTGCGCCCTGCAATGCGAGGGCGTCCTGTCCAGGCGTGGTTCCCACCTTGAGCCCTGGGCTGCTGGGATAGGCTCCGGCCACCTGCAGCCCTGCACTGGGGTAAAGGATTATCTGACTTGTTTTTATTAATCTGTCTTAAATGTACGTGTAGCTCACATGTATTTCAATGTTTAATATTAGAAGGGTTTGGGGGCTTTAGTTAGAAGTGTGATGGCGTTTTTGTGACCAGAAATATGCCATAGGAACTTAACTCGTGCTTATGACAGTTCATCTATGGTACAATGGGTTTCCTTATATGTCATTTCGCTTTAAGTCGCGGTTCCAAGAACCTACTGATGACGTTAAGTGAGGACTTACCATACAGAAAGGGCACATGGGATTGTCACAGCAGCTCAGCAGTGCGGGAGTGATTGGCCTGTGTGACATGCAATCAGAGGCCAAGAGAATGCTTGTGTGCGTCTCTGTGGAGGTGGGGATGGGCCGAGCAGTCTTCTGGGATCCCTTCCAGCTGGGGGATGGATCATTTAGTGCACCTCGCAGTGCAGGAAGGACCCAGCCAAGGGGCAGCCTTAGCCTTGGCCCTGCTCCAGGCCCCCTACGATCCCCTGCGCAGGAGCAGAGCTCCCCTCCTGAGGCTGGGCCTAACACTGCAGAGCCACGCGGCTGCCACATCCACAGCTCTGTATCACGGGGACCATCAACCCTGCAACACAGATGGGAAAACTGAGGCCCAGAGTGTAAATGAGACTGGCTCAAGTCACATCTGTGCCACTGGACTAAGTCAAATATTGTCTGGTGGTGTGCAAGGGCTTTGGCCACCGTCTGATCAGCTGGGTCCAGCCCTGCCCTGGCCACCGAGACACTTGACTGCTGGACATATACCTGGTAGTCGGAGCACCTCAGAGAAGCAGGAAGCTGGATTTCTGTGATTTCCTGGTGCTGTCCCCAGGCCTGCCCTCGGGAACTCTGCAAACACCAGCACAGGTGTACAAGCAGGAAGTGTGGGCGGGGCATTGGCATCTCATTTCTCAGCACAACGTGAGCAGACTGAGGGCCGGGCTGCCTGTCCTAAAGCTCCTTCCTCACGGCCAGGGGTTCCACAATTACAGCAGTTTCCCTGAGACTCAGTGGAGGCTGGTCCTCACTGCAGGGCTAATGACATGAATCTACTGATTCTACATGTTCTAGACCTGGTCAAGGGGCCGTGGGATCAGGAGTCCCAGTCTGCATCCCAGCTCTGCCCCGTACTAGCAATGTGACCCTGGGCAGGTTCGCTCACATCCCTGGGCCTCAATTTCCCAGAGGGTTCAAACACGCCATGGACAGGATACAGCCTGCACAGCAGTTTGTTTTAATCAAATTGGTTAAAACAGTTTAATTAAATTTATTTATTTAAACGTTTAAAAGATAAAAGACTAGGACATGTCACACAAAAATCTAGAATCTTCTAGATCTTTAGCTTTTCTTAAAAAATCAGAATATCTGGTCTCTCACTGGGTCCCCATCCCTGCAAGGCAATAGCCCACTAGGGTGAGTCTCACTCCCCAGTCCCTGCAGACCACGCAGCCCCTGGAGGACAGTGGGCTTTCTGCCCCTGAGTCGAGCTGGGAGCCCCTCCTGTCTCAGAGCACATGGCTCACGCATGTTGTTGGATGGATGCTGGCTTGATGGATGAATGAATGAATGCAGCAAAAATTATAATAATAATGCCTGCCTTGCCCCCCCCTTCCCAGAGGAGCATGGTGTTTGGAAAACTTGGAAATACTGGGAATAGTAATAACAATAAACAGGTATGTCTAACTTAACAGGTGCCCAACCCTGTTCAAAGCAATTTTCTTCCATTATCTCATTTGTCCCTTGCCATGGCCCTAGGAGATGGGACCTTTGCCATCCTGGGGAACAATATGCCACTCGCAGGGCTGGTGGGAGGATTAACTTAATTCATGCAGGTGGAGTGCCTAGAAAAGAGCCTGGCACACAGCAGGTGCTCAATGAGTGTTAGCCATTGATGCACAAGTCAGGCACTTTCACCAGCAGTGAGCTCATGTGGTACCCAGGGGAGGCCACCGAAGCTGGGAAAGGTTGAGAGACTCATCCAGGGTCACAGGACAATTGTCGGGGAGCAAACAGATAGGGAAACATGAGATTCCTATCCCGGGTGTACCCACCAGGGAGCCAGTTCTGCTAAGGAGGCTCGGTTCAGGAGTGGGCCTCTGGGTAGAGCAGAGGCTAGACCACGGGAATGTCATTCTGCTCTGGGCTTCCTCTATTCCAGCTCTGCAGCTGGTGCCCGGAGGCTGCTGCTTTGCAGCCTAAACCCAGTGCCCTCCATCCCGCTGCCCCACCAGCAGGCCCTCTCAGTTCAGCAACTCACAGTACAGGTGGAGAAACCAAGGCCCAGGGGACAGGCAACTGGGCTTCGGGCCAGACCCTCCGCGTTCTGGTCCCAGCTCTGCTCCTTACTAGCTCCGAGACCCTGGCTATGCCTCCTAACCACCGGGATTCTGTGGGCCTCGCCTTTTATGGCCTGTGAGGAGTGTCTGCCCTGCCCCAGGAGTGCCTAGGGCACTGGGGCACTGGGGCACTGGGCCTGGCTTGGATCGTTCCATTTATTCCCGACAACAACCTCATTTCCTGCATGGGGAGACCAAAGCACGGGGAGGGGAAGAACTTCCAGAGTTCACACAGCTGAGGGTGGATTCAGAGTTGGGACTTAGATCCAAGTATGGGTGAGTCCAAAGCCTGTGTTCTTGAAACAAGGTAAATAACATGGGCCTCATATGGCCGTTGTGAGAATGTACGAGATAAAAAGTAATAAAACAGTAGCCGGTGCTTCTATGGCCTTTCTCTACTGGCCCAGGTGCTGTTATAAGCGTATTAACTCATTTGGCCCACATGTCAACACTACTGACAGGCATCACTGCTGGTATTACCACCCCCTCTTATGGATCAGAAAGCTGGCACAGGCCGGGCGCAGTGGCTCACACCTGTAATCCTAGCACTCTGGGAGGCTGACGCGGGAGGATCACTTAAGGTCAGGAGTTCGAGACCAGCCTTAGCAAGAGTGAGACCCCCATCTCTACAAAAATAGAAAAATTAGCAGGCCATGATGGTGCACACCTGTAGTCCCAACTACATGGGAGGCTGAGGCAGGAGGATTGCTTGAGCCCAGGAGTTTGAGGTTGCAGTGAGCTATGATGACACCACTGCACTCTGGCCGGGGTAAGACTCAGTACTCTGACCGAGCGAGACTCGGTCTCAAAAAAATAAATGAATAATAAAATTTAAAAAAAAATGGAAAGAAAACTGTGGCACAGACAGGTGAGGTAACTGGCCCAAGCTCACAAACTAGTGCGTGGTGGGCTCAGGATTTGAATCCAAGCCTTCTACCTCCCTTGCTTCTACCCACCCACCACGAGCGCCAGCCTGATGGTTCATGCTGGCCTCGACAACCCCACGGGCTCTCCTCACATCTCCAGCATAATGATGTCAGCAGCAGAGCCAGCAACTGGGACACAGGTTGCAGGGACTCCTGTCCCGACAGCCCAGGCCATGACCCTGAAACAGAGAATGAACAGCCTGAGAACAACGCAGGTGTGTGCCATCCATCTCCCCAGACACCGAGGCAGGGCTGGCCCAGCTGATGCAGGGGGAGGGAGTGTCAGCACCTGCTCTCCACCCTCACCTGGGCACATCCCTCCCTCTCAGTTCCTCGAGCCTAGACTGGGACCCCACAGCAGCCCCCAGTGGGCCACGATCACACTCTTTGCCTTCTCCTGTCCTGTGTCCCGCCCCCTTCTGGTCTTAGGTGAGGAGACCTCTACAATCCTGCTTCGATGTGTGCTTTCCAACTTCTGGAACTTTTCTCCCTTTGCCTGAAGACTTCCATCTCCCTGTAGGTGGAGTTTGTCCCCTTCCTCTGGAGCTCCATGAACCCCACGGCCCTCATGGCCTCTGTCATGCCCCGCCACACCACTGGGATTGTCTCTGTATGTGTCCGTCTCAACTCCTGGACTGTGCATCTAGTAGTGTTGCACAAACATACAAACCCCTCCAAACACACAGTGACACACTTAGAAACATGCAAACACACAGAAATATACCATAACTCTCCTAGGCAGAGACACTCAATTCCACAAAGGCACAGGCACACACATATGACCCCCTAACCAGGGCATCCATGTACACTCTTATATTCAAGCAAGCAGCAAGGTAACATCTGTGAGTTTACACATACACACACACACACACACACACACATACAATCACAGCATACTTTCAGGCACACATAGACACAGCTACCCACACAAAATCACATGCAGAAATACCCTCTGCACACACCCACATACACACAAATGTACAACCACGCAGAAACATGCACCACCATCCCAGTGGGCTCACACGCAGAGGTGCCACCTGGCGCCTACGCTGGAGTCAGTCCCTGGGGCCGGCTGGGCTGGGCCGGCTTTGGCCAAAGGCTGAGAAGGTGTCTCCTGGAGACAGGCTGGAGGCCCCAGAGATAGGGCCGGGGAAACCAGGCCACCACCTCCCGCTGGAGCTTGTTCCTGGAGGGGAAGATAAATGATGTGTCTACTGGGCTCTTGGGTGGAAGGTGGTCCTCGAGGGGAGGGGCTGCCTGGGCTGAGGGCTGGTTCCCATTTTCCCAGGCGCCTCCCAGGTGTCACCCTAGTCCCGGCACTGACGGCACTGACGCACGGCCCACGGCGTGCTCTACTTCAGATACCTAGTCTCTCATGATCCTCTGACACCTCTGACAGGTAGGGATGATTCTGCCCATTTTAAAGGTGTGAAAACAGAGAATTGAAGAGGTGAAGGGAATTGCCTGAAGTGACCCCATCCCCAGGGAGCTCCTGGACCCTGGGCCCCCAGGCCAGGGCTGGGTCTCCCTCAGCCCTCACCATGCCTGGAGAGGCTGCAGGCTCAGAGCACCCGGGGCAGGGCGGCATCTTCCCTGGGTGCAGCCCAGCTTTCTGGCTCGGGGAAGCCATCTCAGCATCCAGGAGGGGGGGGCCTGGGCTGAAAGCCACAGACACTGGCCGGATAGCAGTGGCTGCCGTTACCTGTCCCCCCCACCCCGCCTCCAGGTCCTAACAGGCTGTGGCTGGGTTTCCAGGCAGAGGCAGTGTCCCTGGAAGGTTCCTGTGGGCCCCAGGCTCTGGAAGCCCTGCCCTGAAGGAAGGAGCATGGTCTCAGACCATCTGGGCAATGCAAGAGAATGGGCCAGGGCTGGCGCCAAAGGTTTAAGAGATTAGGACAAGAAAAGCTCCAAACTAAGAAACTTCCCTTTCAGCTGATTGCCTTTAAGAATTAGGAAAGACATCCATGAGCAGACAGAACTCAGGTTTACAAGAAGCATGAAACTGCTGCTGGCCTGACCCTGGATGGGCCCTGGGCTCTTCCCCTGGGGCCCTGAGGAGCATTCTCCTGGGACTCTCTGGATGAGGCTGGACAAATCCTGCCCATCTCGGGGCCTCAGCCTCCCTGGCCTCTGGACTTGACTGGAGATTCTCAATCTATGTTCTCAATTTGGGGAGAAGGCTTGGGGTGCTGCCAGCTATGGGGTCTGGAATTCCCCTTCACGCTTCAACGAAAGCACTCAGTGTGACTGCAGGCTCGCTGGTCTCATTTTTTCTTCCTGGACCCACAGGAAGACTGCATTTTCCAGCCTAACTTGCCAAGGAGACCCAGGCCTGTACCTGGGTTCCGACGGAAGGAGTATGGGCAGAAGAGAGGTACACTAATCCCAGGCCTAGCATTAAAACCCTGCAGGGACACTCCTTGCTCTTTTCTTTGCCCCTCGTCATGACAATGTATTGAAGACAGCAGTACTATGAGATAGAAGTCAAATCCCTGAGTCAACGTGTGGAGGAGACGCTCGGGGAAGCCACTAACCCACATAGTGTTTGTGCGAATGAGAGAGAAACTTTCCTTGTGTCGCTCCATTGGGATTTCAGGGTTTGTTACTTCAGCATGGCTTAGGCTAGCCTAATAAACTCCTGTTTACTGGATTTTATAGTTGTAGGTTTCACATAAAGTTATATTTGAAGAAAGAGCCCTGTGGCTAAAATCCCGTATCTGAGATGTTTTCCCTCAGGGTATCCCAGCTCTGCTGTCCTGGGATTCTGTATTGACATAGAATGTAGCAGTGGAAGTCAGGAGCCTTGAGTGTGGTCATATATCCTGGCCGTGTGACTTTGGGCAGGCGTCACACTTTTCTGAGCCCTAGTGTCCTTACCTGCAAAGAGGCGATGGTGCTTCACCTGCAGGGGGATGTGAGGATCAGTGGGGACCCACGGATGGTTGAGACGGGGTGGTGCATCCGTGGGGCGGTGGGGCTACACATTCCACTCCCACACTCACCCTGGCAGGGGCAGGGAAACAGACCACAGGGCATTATTCCTAGGTGGGGCACCTGGAAGTCATGAGATTTCATTCGTTCATTCATTCATTCATTCATTCATCTGGCACATATTTATTGAGTCACTTTTCTAGGAGCAGAAGGCGCAGCAGTAAACACACCAAAGTCCTTGCATCTGGGCATAACTACCGGTGAGGACACATTCAGCCTTGGGTTACAGGGGCCCCAAGGCTAGTCTCTGCCATCAAACCTTCCCATCCTTTCTCCAGTTTCTTCTCTCGCAGGTATAGTCTCCGCTGTTTTGGAGGAGAGGGGGTGGTGTCATCTCCCATGACAATGATGGCTCATGTTCATTGAACACGTGCTATGTGCCAGGCTTTTCATGACTCCGTGAGCCTCCACGAGGCAAGTACTTGCCTCATCCTCATTTGTAGAGAGTGGGAAGCTGGACACATGGAGACATTGAGCCAACTGCCCTAAGTCACAGAGGCAGGACATGAGGCAAGGCTGGGATTTCAGCCCAGGGCATCCTGTGCACAGACACAGAGCTCTTCTGCCTTTCCCCGCTCTGCAGCGGTGAGGCTGCCGTGGGGCTGCAGGACGGGGAAGGGAGGCTGTCAGAGGAGTGGGCTTCCAGGACCAAGCAGAATAGCAAGATTTTTCTGTTGCTTTGTCTCCTTCTGTCCCTCTGACTCTCTCTCCCCAATTTCCTTCTTACTGCATTTGATATGACTGATCGGGCCTGACAGTTCTCCTTGCTTCACTTTAATCCCTTCAGTGTCTCCTCGCTGCCCTCGGGATACAGTCCAGGACCCGGAGCTTGGCGTTCGAGGCCCCAGGAAGTGTCCTTTCCAGCCCCACTGCTGCCACGTGCTGCCCTGTGCTCTGCCTGCATTGAAGCTTGTGAGCTGTGTCCCCCAGCCCCGCCTGCGCTTTCCCATGCCGCGGCTGTCTCCATGCTCTCTCTGCCTGGGACAGAACATGCCCCGTTTGTCCCACTGGCTCGCCCCCATTGGCCTTTCAAAACTCAGCTCCAGGCAGCCTTCCCTGGGCCCCCGGGTCAGGTTAAGTCTTCTCTGTGATGCCACAGCCCTGATGCACCGGGTTGTCACAGACTCCATCTGTGTTTGACCCTTGACAGGCGGGTCCTGGACGTCGCCCAGCACAGGGCCTGGCACAGAGGGGATGTCAGAGACCTTGTGTGGACCTGGACTGTGGGCAAGTTTCCAGGGCCCCCTGGAAGGTGGCCCCACATAGAGTGACCATGAAGGAGAGGACAGGGTGGAGCCTGGGGCTGGCGGGGTGTGAGGACCAGGGTATAGGGATGAAAAAGGCATGAAAAACAGGCGAAAAAAATAAAAGAAATATAAAGGATAAGTCTAGGAGGACCAGTATTTGAATAATTAAGGAGTTTCAGAGAGACAAAAATTTAAAAAATCATTATAGAGGTAGTTCTAAAAAAATTTTCTCCAAACTGAACATGATGAGTTTCAGTCTGTGAGGCCATGCCCAGAACAGTCAATGGAAACAGATTCACTTCAAGACACACTAAGGAAATTAAAACCTAAAAGCTGCCAGAGAGAAAGAACAGGGTTGTTACAAAAGACTGGGTAATAGAGTGGCCTTTGACTTTTCAACAGGAACTAGAAGACTATGGAGCAAGCCTTCAAAATTCACATGGAAAATTATTTCCAACTTAGAATTCTATACCTACTCAAACTATTGATTAAATGTGAGGCATTTTAGAAATGCAAGATCTTAAAAAGTCTCCCTCAAATATCTCCTTTTAGAAAGCTATATGTAGATGTTCCCCAAAATGACACAGTGAAGCTAGCAAGAGGAAGGCATGGGACCCAGGAAACGAGGGAGTTGACCCAGGAGAAAAGTTCAGAACAGCATCCCGATGTGTGAAGAGAGATCCCACAATGAGGGCTGAGCAGCTGACGTGGGCATGGACCAGTCTAGGACGCAGCAGGCAGAAAGCTGCAGGAACTCCAAGAGGAGTAAGTTGGTAGAATACAGTAGTCCCCCTTTATCCAAGAGAGATACATTCCAGGACCCCCAGTGGATGCCTGAAACCTTGGATTGTACTGAACCCAACTGCCATTAAACAGAACACATCTGTTCATGCCTTCCACCCCCAAATTTAATGCCTTTTCCATTTTAACTAAGCACTTACCATGCACTGGGGCCGTAACTTGCAGTGTAAGGTATGACAGCAAAACTAGCATGGATTTCTTTTTCCTTCTTCACAATTTCATGGACAGAAGATTCAATTTTACTGTAGATCTGAGCAACCTCAGCATGTAATTTTTTTTTTTTCTTTTCTTATCAAATGGAGAACTTTCACAGCTCTTCTTTGGCTTATCCAAATTGCCAGCATCACTCCTCTTGTTCTTTGGGACCATTATGAAGTAAAATAAGGGTTACCTGAACACATCGGCACTGCAATACCAAGACAATTGATCTGATAAGCTAGAGGGTGACTAAGTGACTAACCTGCAGTAGCGTCTACAGTGCCAGAGAAGGGATGATTCACATCCCAGGCAGGATGGAGCCAGGCAGCCAGAGATTTCATCATGCTACTCAGAATGATGTGCAATTTAAAACTTATGAATTGTTTATTTCTGGAATTTTCTATTTAATATTTTTGGATTGCAGTTGACTGTGGGTAAATGAAACCATGGAAAGTGAAACCAGGAATAAGGGGGAACTGCAGTAGTGAATGTGGGTGATCACGTTAAGAGGAGATTTACACAAATGAGGGAGGGTCTGGAAAGGGAAAGGGATGAATACCTGGAACACTAAACAAGAAATAAAACAATAAGCAAAAAAAAATAGCAAATATTAATTCCAGGGAAAATGCAAACTTGTGAAGAAAAAAAATAATCATGGCACATTGTAAATAGCATTTATTTTGTTAGGAGCACATGGAAATCTTTTCAGGACATGACACCAAAAGCATAAGCAACAAAAGAAAAAGTAGATAAATTAGACTACATCGAAATTTTAAAATGTTGTGAATGAAAGGATACAATCAATAGAGTGAAAAGGCTACCCACAAAATGGGAGAAAATATTTGCAAATCGTATATCTGCTAAGGGATTAATATCTAGGATATATAAGAATTCCTATGACTCAACAACAAAAAATTAAACAACCCAATTAAAAAACGGGCAAAGGACTTTAACATTTGACATTTCTCCAAAGAAGATATGCAACTGGCCAAAAAGCACATGAAAAAAACGCTCAGCATCACTAATCAAGGAAATTGAAACCACGATGAAAAAAAACCTTCACACCCATTAGGACAGCTGTTATATTAAAAATAAACAAACAAAAAAAATCCAGAAAATTATAAGTGTTGGCAAGGATGTGGAGAAATTGGAACTTTCATGTACTGTTGGGAATGTAAAATGGTACTAGAATCACAATATAATCCAGCAGTTCCACTTCTAGGTATATTCAAAAGAATTGAAAGCAGGGACTTGAAGAGATATCTGTATACTCACGTTTATAGGAACATTATTCACAACAGCTAAGACATGGAACCAACCCAAGCTTCCATTGATGGATGAATGAAGAAACAAAATATGGGAATATCCATACAACAAAATATTGTTCATCTTAAAAAGGAAGAAAATTCTGACACATGCTGCAACATGGATGAACCTTGAAGACACTATGCTAAGTCAAATAAGCCAGTACAAAAGGAAAAACAGTGTATGATTCCACTTATGTGGGGTACCTAGAGTAGTCAGATTCATAGAGCCAGGAAGTAGAATGGTGGTTGTCAGGCGCTGGGGAGAGGAAGGAATGGGGATTATTGTTTAATGTATACAGAGTTACAGTTTTGCAAGACAAAAACTTTTGAAGATGGATGTTAGTGATGGTTGCACAACAATGTGAATGTACTTAATGCCACTAAACTACACTTAAAAATGGTTAAGACGGTAAATTTTATGTTATATGTATTTTACCTCAATTTTAAAAAACAGTTTCAAATCACAAAATCCCAATCATCTTGGAAGGATGGGCAGGAGTTGAGTCAGTGAGCATGTGTCTGCACGTGTGTGTGTATGTGTGTGTGTGTTTGAGGGTGTCAGGGGTGTGAGAGCTAAATCCTCATCTTCATGGCGGGAAGTCAAAAGACAGTGCCTAAAATGGAAAGATCGAGAAATAGAAAGAAGTGTGTTATGTAACGACATGGAGGTAAATACCAAAAGAATCAGCCAGAAGCGCTGACAGTGGTCCTCTGGGGAGAAGCAAATGCAGGTGGGGAGCGAACAACTTGAGTTTTTCATAACTAGCCTTGCAGAACAATTTGATTCTTTATGCGAAAATAAAACTTTAATTAAAAAAAATGAAAACTAACCCCAAATAAAAGCAAACAGAAAATTGCTGAGTCTGTCCTTGAAGGCCCTGTGACTCAGGTAATGGGCACCCGGAGCCTGCGCCTTCTCCAGGTCACCTTGAGGAACACCTGTCATTATGACTCCCGCCCTTCCTGCCTCTCGGAATAAAGCGGGGGGGGGGGGGGGGTGCGCCCTTAGAGGACACATCTGCATGAGCAGAGACCCATTGTTTACCTGAAAAGCTGCACATGTATTTTAATGTGTATTGCAAAAATGTAATTAGCATATCAAGCCTGTGATTTCATGGAGATTATTGCTTAGGATGAAGCTAAATTTATGAAGTGAAAGGATTTAGGGGAAATACTAGGATGACCGTAGAGGAGGCGAGTGGAAATGGAGAAAGTCATTCAAGGGGGCTGGGAATGACCGAAGTCAGGGCAAGAAAGGGAACCTGCAGACACTGCCGAACACAGAGTCAAAAAGCCCCTAACTATCCTGATCAAAACCAGGATTTGCTGACGGAACAAGTTAAAATTGGTTGGAACCAAGGAGGCAAAGAAATAGTTCCTTTCCTGACCTCGCAGCTCAGTATGCTTTAATTATAATACACTAGCATGCTCAAAGAAACTGCCACCGACACCAGGATGGTTCAGGGAGGAACCTTATAAAGTAAACAAAGGGGAGGGTCCCAGTTCTAAGAAAGCATCCGCCCCCTTCCCAAAATTGGTGTGAATATTCCTCCTCTTCTTAGCTTATGATTAAGCCATTGCTTAAATAAAGAAATGAAAAAAACCACAAGTGCTGCTCTCCTCAGCAGGGAGAACTAGCCTCTGCTCTGTCTGTGGAGTAGACCTTCTGAATAAAACTTCCTTTCACTTTACACCGTCCGCTCACTCCTGAATTCTTTCTCATGCGAAGCCAAGGACCCAGTTGGACTTGAAATGATTCCCAGCGTTGGGAATCTCTTTCATGCGTCAAGGGGAGACACTGACCTAGTTCAACTCCAAGCAGAGAGAGGGAGGGGGACCGGCTCAGCGTCCTGCAGTAAAGGCAATGGAGGACGCAGTCGGGACCCCTGCTCTCCCGAGAGCACGTGGCCAAGAGGCAAGAAACGGAGGCTGGGTTTGTCCAGCTTTTTTACGAACCGCCTTCAAACTCTCAGCTCCTTTGTGTCTTGCTCTGTATGATGAAGGGGTTCTGCAGCTAATAGCAACAACGCTAACGCTAATTGTAGATAATCCTTACCAAGTTCTTCTTCACTATTTAGCAGAAACAACAACAGCCATGACAGTAGCAAAGACTTATTTACTATGTGCTGAAATCCCCTCTAAGAACTTTATATATATAGTCGGCCCTCCGTATCTGTGGGTTCCACATCTGTGGATTCAACTAACTGCGGATTGAAAATATTCAGGAAAAAAAATTGCATCTGTACTGAACATGTACAGGCTTTTTTCCCTTGTCATTGTGTCCTAAACAATACAGTATAGCAACTATTTACACAGCATTTACATTGTATTAGGTATCATGGGTAATCTAGAGATGATGCAAAGCATAGAGGAGGATGTGTGTGGGTTATATGCCAATGCTACGCCATTTTATATCAGGGTCTTGAGCATCCATGCATTTCGGTATCTGAGGGGGTCCTGGAACCAATCCCCCATGGATCCCGAGGGAGGACTCTATTAACTTATTTCATCCTCATGGATCTTATGAAACAGCCCCAGTGATTGCCACCTCCTGGGAGTCACACTCCTGTGAAGTCCCTTCCAGCATAGAGTACAACTGACCTCTGTAACCAATAGGATATTGCAAAAATGACAGAGTGTGACTTCCACGGTTAAGTCATAAAAGATGTGTGACTTCTTCTTTGCTTTCTCTTTTTGGACCAATCACTCGGGGGAAAGCCAGCAGCTATATCATGGGGACACTCTAGCAGTCCCACGGAGAGATCCATGTGGAGAAGAACTGATTCCTCCTGCCAACAGCCAACGTGGACTTGCCAGCCACGTGAGTGAGCCAGCCTGGACCCTCCAGCCTGCTGTGCCTCCACAGGACTGCGGCTTGGCCAACATCAACTTCATGATAGACCCAGAGCTAGAGCCACCCCATTCAGCTGCTCTCAAATTCCTGACCCACAGACACTGTGAGAGACAATAAATGTTTATCGCTGTTTTAAGCTGCTAAATTTGGGGGTAATTTGTTAGGCAGCAGTAGATAATCGATAGTATTAGGTTATATTACCATCCCCATTTTATAGATGGAGAAATTGAAGGACAAAAAGTTCATGTAACTTGCCCCAGATCACACGGGTAGTGGGTGATTTAAACCATGGCAATTTGGATCTATATAAAGTTCATGTAATGAATTAGAATCTCTGTTTTATAGGAATCAAGACACTCTGCCTGCTCAGAGAGAGAGAGAAAGAGAGACAGAGACACAAATACAGAGAGACAGTGCCAAGGAGAAACAGGTATTTGGCTCGCATGAAGGACGGGGCTACACTTCTGTGAAGCAAAAGGAGCAGCCGTGGAGAGCTCCACTGCCCTTTGCAGCTCAGCTGTGATTGGCTCAGGCCGCGTGTGTCTGACTCTGGCTGGGCTGGTGACCAGCCTTGGGTTCCTGGGGACGGGAAGCTGGTGCCTCTGAACAGCCCCCTCCCTGGAGCTCTTCTCCCCCTGTGCTGTCACTGTCTGTCCTCCAGACCAGAGATCCTCAAGGGCAGGGATGGAGTCTCATTTGTGTCCCTCGCTAAGCACAGGGGCAGCCAGAGAAGGCTGGGTGAGCTGTGGGCAGAAGGCTCTCTGTCCCTGGCCTTGGAGACAATTCGTTTGGTCACCCCTTCCTTTAACAAGTCATCACTGGTGACATGGTAAGGACCGGGATGACCTAGTTTCTGACTCGAGGAGCTCCCCATTGGATGGAGGATACAACCACAGCCCAGCATGATCAGAGAGATTAGGACACACAGTGCGGTGGTGGGAGCCTGGAGGAGGGGGGGAGGATCTCTGTGGAGGAGGTTAGAAGGCTTCCTAGAGGAGGAGGCATTTGAGCTGAGACCCAAAGGATAAACAGAAGTCAAGTGGGCATGGTGGCTCACGCCTGTAATTCCAACACTTTGAGAGGCCGAGATGGAAAGATAGCTGAGGCCAGGAGTTAGAGACCAACCTGAGCAACAAAGCGAGACCATGTCTCTACAAAAATAATTAAATTAAAATTATCCTGTACTCCCAAATACTCGGGAGGCTAAGGCAGGAGGATTGCTTGAGCCCAGGAGTTGGAGGCTTCAGTGATTGTGTCACTCCAACATGGGTGACAGAATGAGACCCCATTTCTAAAAAAAAAAAAAAAATGATAGGGAAGTCAATTCATGCAGGAGTGTTCTAGGCAGAGGGGACAGCCTGGCAAAGGCCTGAAGCTCCAGTTCTTGGGCGGCAGAAGGGGAAGCCTCCAATGGCTGTGGAGGCCAGACATGCATGCTTGGGAAGGACAGGCTGCCATACTGACAGCTGGTGGAATGTCGCTATGGGGAATTCATTGCATTCGGGGTTGGGTTTGGGGATTTTCTTTGGAAACCCAGGGGTAGGCAGGGCCTGTATGCTAGAGTCAGCCCAAAATGGAAAGAGGAGACAGATGAGGACAGGAAGTCACCTGGGCTGCAGAAGCTGTACCAAGACCTCGGTGTCCATTTGGTATCTTCTGTGCTCCAAGAGCTAGGCTTTCTCCCTCTGCTCGTCACGGGAATGAACCAATTTATGTGCCCTGGAAAATTCCCAGTCCTATCACCTGGGTCCAAATGCTGGCTCTGTCATTTACTAGCTGTGTGACCTCTCCACTGCTTAGTTTGCTCATCTGTACAATGGGATAAACACAAAACCCACCTCATGGAGAACGAATGAAAGAATTTAAAGTACTTAGAATGGTGCCTAACCGCCAGCAAATGTACGGTAAGTATTAGCTACTACTATTATTTTATGTGGTTTTCTTTCAACTTTTTCAAGTATTTAAACATAATTTATCCGATGCTTGTTATGTACCAGGACTTGTATTTATCTTCTGACGACAGGAGATAAGACATAGTCCTCCTAGGGGTACAGAAACCTTCAATGAAGGCAGAAACAAACGCTGGTCAAATGTGCCCTTTGCCAGGGACCCAGAGATACAGGAGAGCTGATTCCAGTCCTCCAGGAACTCACAGGCCGACTAGGGGGACAGGTGTATAAGTAGCGGCAATGCAGGGTGATCAGGGCTGTGACAAAGGGAAGCCTGGGGACGGCAGGGGCCCAGGGAAGTGGCCCAAACTGGACGGGGGCTGAGAGGAGACAGGAGAATCTCTGCAGAGGGGGCTGTTGAGAGATAAGGAGTTCCCCATTTTGGCAACTGGACGTGTGTGTAGACAGTATGAGCAAAGACTCTCTTGGGGAGGATGGGGAATGTCTGGGCTCAATCTTGATTCTCCAGATGTTGGAAAACCACCAGGGATTTGCAAACAGGGAATTATGTCAGAATAACTATAAGAATAACTAATATTTATTATGCACCTATTAGATACTGTATGCTGTGTATACACAATCTCATCTAATATCAACCTCGCCACAACGCTGTGAGGTGAGCACTGTCACCATCCCCATTTTTCAGGTGGAAAAACTGAGCCACAGAGGCTGAGTTGCCCGAATTCACCTAACTAGGAAGGGAAGGAACAGACGCAAACCTAGGTGTCTGACCCCAAAGCCCATGCCCTTAATCTTTCTACCTGCTGCCTCTGAACTTCCACCCACACAATCATCTTAAAGTTGGAACGAACCTCAGGAACTCCCATCTCCTCCACCTCGCAGATGAGAAAGTGAGACTCAGAGATGGGACTGGCTTTCCCAAGACCACAGAGTGGAAGAGGCAGAGCTGAGCTGGACAGGTCAGTCTGGGCTGCAGGAGCGGCTTCCATCCTGGGTTCCACAGTCCTGCCACGCTGCTGTCACAGCGGTCATCACTGTGCTTGACACAAAACCCAAACACCTTACTGTGGTCTACAAAGCCCTCATGCGATCAGGGCCCTGCTGACTCTCTCCAGCCTCACCTGGTGCCCCTACCCCCTCCATCACCTGGTGCCCACCTTGAGGCCTCTGCCAGGAATGCCATTCTAGCTGATCTTCATCTGGTCAGGCTCCTTCTTGAAATTCAGTGAATGTCACCTCCGCAGTGAGGCCTTACATGATCACCCCCATCACTCTTGTATCCCTGTTTTATTTTTTCCATAGCAGTTATGATGATCCGAAATAATCTTTTTTGTTTTCTTGCTTTCGTGTTTGTCTCTCCCAACTAAGACATAAACTGCAGGAGAGAAGGGACGGGCTGTATCTATTTCTACATGGTATCCTTGAGCCTTGGACAGTGCTGGGCACATGTAAGTGTTCCTTGAGGTTTTGTTGCAAGTATGTCTGCATGTCATCGTCTGTGTGTTGATGGTCTGTCTCCTCACCAGTCAGGGGCTGACCCTCCTTGGGACCAATGCCATGTCTAACTCACCTTGGCACTCCCAGACCCAGCTTGGGGTTGGCACAGAATAGGGCCTGAATATGTTTGTTGAATGACTGAATGAACAAGGGATAGAAGGGTAATGGCATAAGCACCCCGCTGGGCTCCCTGGGGTCTAAACCCTTTCTGGTGAGGTGGCCACACACATTGCCACTGGGCTGCAAAGGAAGTAATAGGGCTTAGGAGGCTGCTGATGAGGCAGGGTGGCCTCAGGCCTAGGGCTAACAGCTCCCACCCATTTGTTGGGGAGGTGAAGAAACAAGAAGGGAGGGGAGGGCAGACCTAACACCGGCCCTTGGCACCCACCAGCTAGTCCCTTTAGCAGCTGATGCCCTGAAATCTCATTCTCTAAAGAATGTTGTGCAAGTCTAATCCCAACTCTGCTCTCTGCTCCCCTTCCCCCCCCCCCCCCCCCCCCCCCAGCATGTGAGGCCGGGCTGCAACCCTCCAGAGGAAACTCCTTCTCATTCATGCAGACAGTAGAGGCAGCCAGCCAGCAGCCCCTGGTGTGCCTCCTCTAGCGGCAGGGATGACACATCCCTTCTGTGGGCCCCCACAGACCTCGCCTTTCTCCATCACAGCAAGATTACCTTGTCTTCCCTGCGGGTCCCCCTGATTGCCCCTCTGCCTAGGCCCGTGGAGTGTACTGAATGAGGGTGAATGAAATAGTCTGTGCACTAGGCCCAAGCCACCTGCCTCACATCCCTGCCTGTGATCACAAGAGCGTGTGACATGAACAGATACAAAATCAGCCACAGCCACACAGACTTGTAATATCCCCGCTGGAGCCCATGACAGGTGCAGAGGTCCTGCCTCGCGCCCCCAGCTTCTCATTGATCATCCACATCTTGGTACCCCAACCCCTATCCTCCCCTTCCCCACCCCACGCGCACACTGCACAGGCCTGTGAGCCCGGGAGCATCATTTCCCTTCCCGCCCAGGCTCAGTCTTAGGCATCCCTCAGTCTCTGATCGGCCTGACACCTCCTCCAGGAAGCCTCTGCTGCTTCCCCTGGACCTGCCACCTGTGGGGGCAGGCGCT
>RJWJ010023976.1:0-25273 GCA_004363605.1 Indri indri
AGGAGTTTGAAGTTGCTGTGAGCTAGGCTGACGCCACAGCACTCTAGCCCAGGCAACAGAGTGAGACTCTGTCTCAAAAAAAAAAAACAAAAAAAAAAAATTGATGATGTGCTAGCCGATGTTTTTCAAACTGTGAGTCACTATCCATTAATGTGTTCAGAAACTAGCTTAATGGGTCAAAACCAGCTTTTAAAAAAATTGACATAGAGTAGAATGTCACAGGCACGGCGTGAAGCAAGGATAAGTATTGTTTAGAGGAAGTTTTGTTTTGTATAAATGTGTTTGTGCTTGTAATTTGGTTGTGATGGAAAATGTATTTCTCATTACGAGTTATGGTCAAAAGCACTGTGCTAGGCATTGATTGTGTTAGGCACAGGAGATAAGAGAAATCATTCAATATGGTTGTATTTGAGAAGTTCACTGTCTTATAAGGGCAGTAGATGTGAAACTTTTTTTTGCCAAGATTGGTAAGGAAGCGTGAGCCACCCAACTGTGGAAGGATGTGCTTTGAGGAGTGAGGAGATGGGAGCTGTCCAGGGTGACTGTGAGACCTGAGAAACTGTAACCAGGAAAGGGACTTGAGAAAGAAATACAGGACTCGGAGTTCGGGGAGGCTAGGAGTATGTGTGTGGATTCAGGTGCTTATGGGTCACCTGGGCAGAGTCACGAGGTGCCCATGAGCTTAGCAGAGGTATGTGCTGGAGGTGTGCAATGAGAGAGTGCGTCAGAGTGTAGGTAGCCGTGGGATCTGTGGGCCTGGATGAGGCCACCCAGGGAGAGGAATAGGACTAAATCCTGTCTGACATCAGCATTTAAGGAGCTGGTCTTAAAAGGTGCAGGAACAGTCCTAGAAGGAGGATAAGGAGAGAAGAGCATCTTTTCCAGTGTAAGGTATCTTGGGCTCTGGAAAGACTGAATATGTTCTGGCAAGTGCTCTTCTTGTTTTGGGATAGGGGATCCATACCAGTGTGGAAGGATGGGAATTCCGGCCTCCCAGTTGTCGTTCTGTGAGCTGGACAGCAGGGTGGGCATCTCTGAAACACTAAACCACTACTACAAATGTAAGAAGGTGGAAGCATTGTTGCTTTGGTGAGCCCCTTAGGTGGGGAAATGAGATCACCCCGAGAGACAGGCTAGATGAGGCAGAGATGGTCACCCCAGTGCCCTTCTAAGGAGAGTGGTGCAATCTTACTGTAGCACTTGTGCTTTGCTGAGCAGGACTTTGGAAGGCAGGGCCAGGGCTGAATGACTGGGAGCAAAGAGGAGAGAGACCATGACTATCAGCCATTACTCTCTTCATCCTTCCCCCTGCATGGCTTCACCTCCAAATGAATGGTGAGCACATTTGTAAAGAGTATTGGTTTGAAGCACCATCAAATTTAAGTCTTCTCACGGCACCAAAATCTATTTCTTGCAAAAATGAATTATCAGAGGAAAGAATGAATAAGCAAATAAGATACATTTTCTATAAATGTATCCTTTTCTATAAATTTCCTAAAACAGGACAATATATTGTGCACGTATTTCCACATCAAGTTCTCTTCATTTCCACGACACCACATCCTCATTGTTCTCCTACTTCTCCATTCTCCTCCTCAGTCTCCTTGAAAGGGGCAGCTCCCTCTTCCCAGCCATCGGGGATTAGAGGTTCTGGGGGGTAGTCCAGCAGCTCTTCCTTTTTCTTTATACACCATTTCCCCCATGTGCTCTCATCCATTTTCATGGCATTAGATACCATCGGTGACAGAATGATTTTCACATACATATCTTTAGCCCAGATGTTTCTGCTGAGCCCTGACTTGTGTCTGCCTGCACATCTGACATCTCTGCATGTCTCACATGACCCAAGTAGATTTCTCAATTCCACCCCACCCTTATTCTTTTTTGTTTTTTGAGACAGGGTCTTTGTCTTTGTCACCTGGGCTGGAGTGCAGTGTCATGATCATAGCTCACTGCAGCCTCAAACTCCTGGGCTCAAGTGATCCTCCCACCTCAGCCTCTTAAGCTGCTGGGACTATAGGCACATACCACCACCATGCCCAGCTGATTTTTTTTTTTTTCTTTAAAAACAGGGTCTCACTATGTTGCCTAGACATTGCCCAGGCTAGTCTCAAACTCCTGGTCTCATGTGATCCTCCCGCCTCAGCCTCCTGAAGGCCACTGTGCCTGGCTACCCCACCCTTATTCTTCTCATTTCCCATCTCAGTAAATGGTTCAAACCAGAGTCCAGGAGACCTCTTCCTCTGAAATCCTTCCCACACCATCCCCTTCTCTCTACTCCATAGCCACCATCCCTGTTTGTGTCACTATCAGCTCTTCACTGGATCCTGGTCATGCATGCTGCCACTTAGAAGTTCAGGCAATGAGTTGTATGCATTTCACATTTTCTTTTTCTTTTTTTCACTTACTGCGTAATTCATAGAATTTTAACACTTCCTCTAGCTAGCCCTTGAGTACCACAATGTACCCATAAATAAACACATAAAAGTAAAAAGCTGCCGATAACCTAGGAAGGTGTGTGTTTTGCTTATGGAGTCCCTTTTATTTTGGGGGAAGATTTTGGCCCACACTGGTGGAACTGTGCACGCTGACGTCACACAGTTGGATGCCCTGTTTAAAAGGAAGGCATCTGAGCAGCTCTTTCCTGGCGATTTTCCCTCCTTTTTGAGCCCCATCTTTGTGATCTTGTACCTTTCTGGCAGTTGACATTATCAAAGACTAGCTTTTGCTCATGTGTGGGCTACCCCTGTCACTTCTTTTTTGGGGTTTGTGGGTTTTGATGACTAAGACTCTTGATGCAGAGGTTCATCCAGGAACCAATCTCATTCTGCCTCCCTCCCTACTACCTGCGTTTTCAGGCTATTGTCTGGCTTCTTAGCCAGGGGCACTGACATGTTGGAACTGTCAGTGGAATTGAATAATTAACAGCTGGGAAATAGAACATTTTAATTTTTAATTAAACATTAATTTTTAATTTTGCTACTTTTTCTTCCTGCTTGAAGGAATCTTTCCCATCCAAATAACCAAACTGGACGTTAGTTTTCTGACTCAGTCTTTCTAGAAGATGCGGAGTGGTCATGCAGTTGAGTGTGTAGCGGGCTACCTGTTGGGACTGTGAGATCCCCAAGGAGCAGGACTGGGTCTCATTTCTCTAATGTCAGTGCTTAGCAGAACAACCTAGTATGGAGCAGGGAAGGGGAAATGCTCATCAAAGGATCGAATCCCCTAATCTGGCCCTTTGTATAAATTAAATGGCCAAGGACTTCATTCCCTTCTTCTCTCCTACCCACTGCTTTATTTGTAAAACGGGGATGATGATAGTACCCATTTCAGAGGGTGGTTGTGAAGATTAAATGAGAAAATGGAAGTCAAGTATTTAGCCCCTGGTGCATAGTAGGTATTAAATAGGTGTCACTTTTCCTTTTTTAAAACAATATTACCTGCTTACTAAATGTCTAGCTTATACACAGCTACAAGACTTAGCTAGTGGGCTGGGTTAGAACTATTAGTACTAAAAGATCCTTGATGGGTTAAACTAAAACTGCAGTGAATGAGGTGGCAATATATGAGAGTTTAAGCTCAGAAACATTGGTTATAGAAGTATAACCAATGTGTGTGTATGTGTGTTTATGGGGTTTTTTTTTTTTTTTTTTTGGTTTGAAATCCTGTCATTCAACAAAGCTGGGAGTTTTATAAAATTAAAACACCACGTAAGCATCTAAGAACAAAAAAGCTCATCATTTTTCAGTCTGCATTGATGAAAATGCCAAAGCAGCTAAGTTGAATGGAAATACTATTATCTTTAGATCAGGGCAATCCTGGGTTTTAACCCCTGCTTCATCAGCATAGCAAGTAAATGTCCATATAGGAGCAATATAGGTGGCAGCTCAGATCACATACTGCAGAGTCAGACTACCTGGGTTCAAATCCCAGCTTTAGCCCTTATAAGCTGTGTGACCTTAGGCAAGTTACTTAAGCTCTCTGTGCTACAGTTTCTTCATTGCCAAAATGGGAATCAAAATAGCACCCACCTCAGAGGGTGAACCCTTTGCACAGTGCCTGGCCCCACAGGAAATGCTCGGTGTGTGTCAGTTGCCATTATCAGCAACCAGCTGTGTGGACAAGTTAATAAATAAGCTTCTCTGAGCCTTGGTTTTCTTACCTAGACAATGGACGTAATATATCACAGGGTTGTTGCAAGGACTAAATGAGCAAGTATATGTGACAGTGCCTGGCGAAGACTGATGCAGAGTGCACGGTAGCCTCTTTCATGATTGAAGGAAACTGACGGCAACTATGTCCTCCGTGTATCAGGCGCACCTGGAGTGCGGAGGGCAGAGTCAAGTCTCAGTTTGAAACTCCAGACAAGAAAGGGCAGGTCTTGAGAACAGCCTGAACGTGTTTCTCCACTCCACCATCTGGACCAACCTTGGGGCGATGCCACCTGTGCTGGGGTAGCTAGGAAGTAGGCCAGAAGCTGTGCCCTAGGGCTGGGATGGGAGGGCAGAGCCAGCTCAAGAATTCCAGGGTGCAGAGTTTGGCAACAAGAGACAGGAGGCATGGGGAGAGTCCACTGAGACTCCTTTTCCATGCTGGGGCTACGGCTGGACCAGGCAGGGGATGACCCAGCCATGCCCATCAGCACCACTTTGCTGATGGGAAGGGGCAGTTCTGTGAAAACCCAGCCCTCCACCTGCTATACAAGGGGCGGAGAAGTTCTCACCGGCCCAAAGTATTTGCTAACCTCTCCCCCATAGCCTCACCAGGGCCACAGCTTCACAGCTGGGAGGAAGTCAGGAACCTGGCAGGGACCACCAGGACTTTGCCCCAGTCACTTGCTGTTGAGCTGAGGTGCTCCCCGCAGTGAAATACAAGAATATGGCACGCAGGGTGCCAGGCCATTGGAGTCTGAATCTAAACAACCATATGCCAGTCTCCACTTCCCAGTGGGGGAAATGCAGCCACTTCCTGAGCAAATGGGGGTCGGAGCGGAGACTCCACCAGTCCAGCTGCCTGGAGCCCCACCAGCAGGCTGGGCCCCACTGCTGCTCTGGCCTTTGCACATTTACCATTCAGGGTTTTATGTTTTGTCATTGCTCTTGTGTCACTTCCTGCGTTTGTGTTGACCTTGCCAAGTCCCTTTCAAGCTTTCTGAGTACAGAAAACCTACTCCCCCCCCCCCTCCGATCCCCAACACTTTTGTGTTCCTAGTAAAGAGGCATCATGTTCTGGGGAGATGGTCTCGGGGTCTCTACTAGAGCCCTGTGTTACAGCCTTGGCCTTGTTGGGCCTTTATCAAGTCCCTTCTTTTCTGGGTGCCTTTGTTTCCTTGTTGGTAAAATGAACGGTAACACCAGAATCAGCTTAGTCTGGGCCCCTTTTTGGCCAACAACCAGGTTCCTACCCAGAAATCTCTTTCTGGCAAAAAACAAATTGAAACAGCTTTCTCTCTTTCAGCTTAGTGTCACTGTCTCATCCCCCTATATCAAGCATTAGGGTCTTCTTTAGGCTCAGATGGCACCCACAGGGATAAATACCCAAAGATGCCACTGGCAGCTTAGGAAGAGGCTGGGGAGACAGGGGAAAGGATATAGAAGTAGAAGAAGAACCAAAAAAGCAGGAGGAAAGGAAAGAGGATATGAGATGTACAGGTAAGATCTTCATGGGCTGGGCACGGTAGCTCATGCTTGTAATCCTAGCACTTTGGGAGGCCAAGGCCGGAGGATTGCTTGAGGACAGGTGTTCAAGACCAGCCTTAGCAACATAGTGAGACCCTGTCTCTACAAAAATACAAAAAAATAAAAAAAATAAAAAATTAGCTGGGCATGGTGGCATGCACCTGTAGTCCCAGCTACTTGTGAGGCCAAGGCAGGAACATCACTTGAGCCCAGGAGTTTCAGGTTGCAGTGAGCTATGATGATGCTACTGCACTCTAGCTCAGGTGACAGAGCAAGACCCTGTCTCTAAAAAAAATAAAAAGTCCCCCCAAGACAGCTCTCAGAGGGAGGACCTGGGCCAAAGCCTCCTATCCCTCACCCAGAAGATGCTGCCCCTGCAAATGTCACACCTCCTAGCCAAGTGCTTGGGGTTAGGCTACAGTTGGGATTCAAGGGCAGTCACTGCAGATCCTAGCTGACCCATTTTTCCTTGGACAGTCTCTGCCTTGCCTTAGCAAAGCTGTTCTGACTCAGGGTGTTCTATGTTTTATTACCAGGAAACGCCCAGAGGTTGTGACAGTGACCAGTTGGAAGGCACCAGTTGTGTGGGAAGGCACTTACAACAAAGCCATCTTAGAAAATTATTATTCCAAACAGAAAATTACTGTGGGGTTGACAGTTTTTGCTGTCGGAAGGTAGGTGTCACTGAAAAAATTGTCCTTGACTTTTTCTTGTTCCACTGTCAAAATGTTTGTGAGGGAACCCCAGGACTCATGGAGGCTTGTCTGAGTTATTAGATAGGAGACTGTTTAAGGGGGAACATTTCAGTCTTCTTTTGGCAGAAGCCCCAAAAGCCTGGGAGCAAAACAATAGTAGGTGAGTCTACCTGTTCCCACCTCAGAGGGATGGTCTCCAGTTGCAGGCAAAAATGTCCACTATATCCACCGAGGTCAGAGTCAACAGCGTACCCACAACCACTCACTTCCTGACCTCCGTGGCTTCCTCTGGAAATTCTACAAGTGCCAGCTACTAGACAGCCCAGAGTGCATCATTCTTTCTGCTACGCTCTCAAGGCCCAGGACCAAGGACAGAAGGATTTACTGCAAGTCCTAGGTACAGAGTGCCCTAAGCACAGCGGTTTTCCATGTTGGAACACAGATGACCACTCTTCCGTGGGTTCTTCAGGTCACTTCTACCTTATCCCTCCTGGAGGATTTGGCCCTGGGATATTTGGCTGGTCAGAACTTCCTCCTCTGAAGATTGGAGAGGTTCCAGTTTCAGCTTCCATGTCCTTTTTCAGAACATTTGATGAAAAAAAAAAAAAACTGCAGTCATTCTTACTTGAAAGTTCTAGCTGTAATATTAGTTGTTAAATAGAACCCATTTTGCTTTTTTGAAGAATTTTTCAATTTTTTTTTTCCCCAAAAACAAAACCGAAAAATTCAGTTTTCTATTTTTTTTTTTTTTCCTGTCCTCTCGGCCTTTCTACCTGTATCTCTTTTGAAAAAGCCACATGGAAAGTTGATTCCCTTGCCTTATACAAAGAGTTGAAGGCTCCCGTTGATCTGAGCTTCAGCTTTGTTAAGATAGGACCTAAAAGAGCTCTGTGAAGATCTGATAGTTCTCCAAAGATAACCTTCCCCAACCCAGAGCCCAGGAGTCATCACTGGTGCTGTTGTTAACATTAATCAAGTTCCGACATCACTGAATGTGCTGATCCCAGGGGCCTACGTGGCATCTCTAAGAGTGGAAGGGTGACTGTGGAGTTTTCACATTTTTACTGGAAGAATCTGTACTGTATGGGTTGGGAGCCAATGCTCTGCTCACCTAATCCTTTGGTACAAAAGGGGATAAGCCAGCCACGTTGCAGATTGATTTGATCCTGGTGTTTCCAAAAAGAACAGAATGTTGCCCACTGCCCCACAACAGCTTCAACCATCCAGTTGCAACTCTGCAGAACTAAACTGTAAATGGCCTATGCTGGTGAAAGTGCTGTGCCCTGTGCCCTCAGCTCTGAGGCAAGAGAGGACTGTTTGTACTCAGCAGCAATAAATCCCTGTAAGTGGATTTGGACTTTTAGGAGGTGTGATGTTTGCTTTGTTTTCAAGCAACAATGCATGGAGCCAACTACAGTGCTTTAATCTCCAAACAATGTTAAACCTGGGAGTGACTCTCCTCAGCACCCCCACCCACCCCAGTATTGTTTCCCAAGCTTCAGGGCACAATAGGTTTTTCTTGAACTTCCAGAGTACTGAAGGATTTTCTGACCACCAGCTATAGTCATATCGAAGTCCCTCTTTATATTGTTCAGATACATTCTCTCCTCTTAAAGAATCAACACTGTAAACCCTTGGCTTTCCAGATGCCAATGTTATAATAAAAGCGCACTTTATTTTGGTAGCAAAGAAAAGGAATCCAAGCATCAACAAAAAGTAAAAAGTACCAGTCGTTATCACTCACAAAACATCCTGATTGACCAGTACTGTGGTCAGCAAATTAAATTTAGTCCAAAACAAGAGTTTTGGGTTTGGATGAGCTGTATTAAGCCATCTGACTTCTTCCTCTTCCCTATAATCTCCATAGCATGGCTTCACAAGACAGTCTGTGATTTGGACTTGCAGAAGAAGAGACATCAATATAATGCTTTTCAGATGAATAGATAAATAGTTAAAATACTACTCCACACCTATTAGAACGGCCAAAATTCAGAACACTGACAACAGCAAATGCTGGCAAGGATGTGGAGCAACAGGAACCCTCATTCATTGCTGGTGGGAATGCAAAATGGTAACAGCCACTTTGCATTTTCTTACAAAACAGCCAATTTGACAGTTTCTATTTTTCGTTGTTGTTTTTTATTTTTACTTCAGGATATTATGAGGGTACGAACCTTTTGGTTACATTTTATGTCTTTGCCTCACCCAAGCGAGGATTAGTGGCATGCCCTTCCCCTCTGCAACGCTCCCCGCGTCCCGATTTGACAATTTCTTACAAAACTAAACATATTCTTACCACACGATCCAGTGATCGTGCTCCTTGGTATTTACCCAAATGAGTTAAAAAATTGATCTCCACACAAAAATCTGCACATAGATGTTTACAGAAGTATTATTCATAATTGCCAACACTTAGAAGCAACCAAGATGTCCTTCAGTAGGTGAATGAAAAAGTAAGCTGTGGTACATTCAGACAATGGAATATTATTCAGTGCTAAAAAGAAAGGAGCTATCAAGCCATGAAAAGACATGGAGAAATCTTAAATGCACATGATTAAGTAAAAGGAGCCAAACTGAAAATGCTACATACTTTATGCTTCTAACTATATGACATTCTAGAAAAGGCAAAACTATGGAGATAGTAAAAGATCAGCAGTTGCGAGGGGTTTTTGGGGGGAAGGAGGGATGAATAAGTAGAGCACAGAGATTTTTAGGGCATTGAAACTATTCTGTAGATACTATATGGTAGATACATGCCATTATACATTTATCCAAACCCATAGAATGTACACCACCAAGAGTGAACCCTAATGTGAACTATGGACTTTGGCTGATAATGAGATATCAATGTAGGTTCATCACCTGTAACAAACGTACCACTCTGGTGTAGATGTTGATGGCAGGGGACGGGGGGCTGTACAAGTGTGGGGGCAGGAAGTATATGGGAACTCTCTGAACTTTTGGCTCAATTTTGCTATGAACCTAAAACTTCTCTTAAAAAAAGTCTTTACGACAAAAAAGTTAAAATAAGGTTAAATCAAAGGTTGTTTTCTCTAGTATTCGTATGGATTTTATAATGATGGTATGTAGACAATGGATTGGTGTTTTAGGTGACCATTGGGAAGCTGAAAGGATGACTATGTAACATGAAAGGAGATTCACGTCCCATAACCCATTCTCTGTATCACAGAGGAGGGTAAGAAAACGCTGCTGTTTGGGCTGAGTGCATCTCCAGTGGAGCCAAGGGTCACATCCTCCTTGTGTCTGGCAGCAGCAACAGTGCTGCTATATTGGGGTTTTTGAGGGAGGCTCAAGAATTAGCACCTGCTTTGACTGTCCAGAGTCTGAACCAACTGATAAATAAGACAAAGGGGTAAGGCAGATGGCAATAAATACCACCTTTGTTACAGTTAAAGCTGGTAGAGAACATGCCTTATATCTGCAGGCCCTGGGCCTCCTAAATACTGAACCACAGAATTAGAAAGGCTTAGGCACCCAGGTATCTACAACATTAGAACTACAGGTCTTTGGATGTGGGAAGAGAGCTTGTACCACTAGGCTTCCTGCAAGGCCCAAAGCAGTTAAGAACACATACTCTCTTGGAGTGGCTGGCATCCAAGAGCAAGAGAATAGGAGGGACAGGGCTATGTCCAGCTGCTGTTCCAAAATTGGCAGTCAGATAAGACATTCCACCTCCACCAGGAATGAGTGACTGAATGGGGAAGAGAAGCCCAGAGTGTTACACTAACAGATGTCCCTCCACATGAAAACACACATCTCGGATAGGAAGACATCATCCCCCTCCTAACAGTAAAATACAGACAAGATGATTACAATAGCATGTGGTCTCCTGCAGGAATCCCAGAAGTTAAATGTTTCCCTTTCTTCTTTGTTTCAGATACATTGAGCATTACTTGGAGGAGTTCATAACATCTGCTAATAGGTACTTCATGGTTGGCCACAAGGTCATATTTTACATCATGCTGGATGACATCTCCAAGATGCCTTTGATAGAGCTGGGTCCTCTGCGTTCCTTCAAAGTTTTTGAGATCAAGCCTGAGAAGAGGTGGCAGGACATCAGTATGATGCGCATGAAGACCATTGGGGAGCACATTTTGGCCCACATCCAGCATGAGGTTGACTTCCTCTTCTGCATGGACGTGGACCAGGTCTTCCAAGACAATTTTGGGGTAGAGACCCTGGGCCAGTCAGTGGCTCAGCTACAGGCCTGGTGGTACAAGGCAGATCCTGATGAGTTTACCTACGAGAGACGTAAAGAGTCAGCAGCATACATTCCATTCGGAGAGGGGGATTTTTATTACCATGCAGCCATTTTTGGAGGAACACCCATTCAGGTTCTCAACATCACTCGGGAGTGCTTTAAGGGAATCCTCCAGGACAAGAAAAATGACATAGAAGCTCAGTGGCATGATGAAAGCCACCTAAATAAGTATTTCCTTCTCAACAAACCCTCTAAAATCTTATCCCCAGAATACTGCTGGGATTATCACATAGGCCTGCCTTCAGATATTAAAATTGTCAAGATATCTTGGCAGACAAAAGAATATAATTTGGTTAGAAATAATGTTTGACTTCAAATTGTGCCAGGAGATTTCGAAATTTGAGAGAGTATTATTCTGGCTACTTTCTCAGAAAAGTAACACTTAATTTTAACTTTAAAAAAATACTAACAAAACCAAGATGACAAACATACTATTCCTCCTTGTAACTTTGAGCCTTGTAATATGGGAGAATGAATTTATGGCAATCAGATGTAAATTCCCAGTGATTTCTGATCTATTCTGGGTTTAGGGGAAATACTATTGGCTGAATCAAAAAGAACTCGGCACAGGCAAAGAAAATGCCAGAAAAACTCTATTTGCCAGATAATGTGCTGGAGAAAAGGGTGCTAAGGGAAGTGTGTGGCAACAAGATATGGTTTGGGGGAGTTGTCCCCTTGATTTCAGTGTCTTCCCGTTTTTGATGGGTCTAAAGCAACATGAAATTGCTTTGCAGCAGCAGAACTCTCAGTAAGGACACCATTTACCTTGGCCATCCTCAAAAGGCTTCAACAGCATACTGCTTCAGGCCGTTTGTCGTCTATGTCCTTTTCTTATCAGGATGTTGTTTGGCTTACATATGAAAGATTGGTGGCAGTTCCCAGTAGATATCATGGTGGCGCATGGTCAGAGCCCCAGGGAACCTAGAGAAGTCAGTGGGTGCTCAGTGTGAAGGGAAAACAAAGGATCAATGTGAGTTTGCCATGAAACAGCAAAGAGAGAGTGGAAGAGAGGGGCCGATCACTGTGGGGCAGTGCCAGTGCCACACTGGAGGGACACAGGGCATGGGGTTGGTGCTTAAATACATCATGGACGCAGGCACTGAATAGGAGGCAGTGTGGAGCAGGGACTTGAATGGAAGATGCTTCATGTTTTGTCCAAGCCTATTCAGTCTATCAGACTCTGCAACTTGTATCTTCAGTCCTTGGTGAGATGTAGATGATGTGAGAGAAGGCAAAGGCCTGAAGTGGATTGGAAAGGCTTGCAAGGATTTCTGTTTCCAGGACCTGGGCTTCATCAGAGGACAATCAGTCATCTGACAGTTCCACCATTTAGCTAGTCTAAACCTCAGGGTTCCTCAGCACATCATGTGCCCACTAGGAGGGCTGACATCAAGGAGTGGACTGGAGAAAAAGCCCTCCTGTCAAGCAACCACTCCTTTTCTCCTGCTCTGTCTGCACTATGGAAGTGTAACAATCAAATGTACTTGACAAAATGGTTAATTGATTGTATAACAGAAGCATGAGGGATAGCAATGGGAGATCTAATCAGGACTGAACAGCTTAACATTCAATTCCCTTCTCTAAGAGAAGCAATGGAATCCTACATATTATTTAAGGCAAGTCAGGAGGCAAAATTTACATATATACAAATATTTATATTTTGTGTTCCAGTTTAGATCATTTGTTTCCATTTTCAAGCAATTTATTTGAAAAACCATTACACGAGCTTGATACACAGTGCAATGGGCTTCTTTGATAAAATGAAACTTGCGTTTTTCTCTACCATTTCACTGTGCCTCCTACTCTTCAGTTCTTGCCAAAAAATCTCACATCCAACAAAACAAACAAAAATCTTAAGTTATTCGGCTTTGAAAAAGAAAAAGCCCACACATCAGTTAAGAATCTTGCTTCCCTGTTACTCAAATTGTTTTTGATCCAGTTTGGAGTAGGGAGAGTTTAATGAATTAAGTCCTGAACCAAAGAAATGATCTATCCTGTAAGTTTAGAGAAAAAAACTGATGTTTACTTTTGAGGAAATTTCTTGATTTTTCAAATTCATTTAAATTTAAATCCCCAATGGACAAATTTAAGATATCATATATGGTTAAACTTTTTTTTTAAATAAAATTCCTGATTTACAATTAAATAAATTATTTTCTCAATATGTTTGGGTCTGGTCATGGATTGTACATTTTCTCCTAAAGATGTTCAAAATTATCAATTATGGAATTTGAAGTTTTTAGACTCAGAAGAGTTCTCATGCTCTTCTGAAAATGTGTCCACTGTTATAAAGATAGAACGGGCTTGAGAGTCTCAAACTTTTAAGTAATAAATGCTTCACATAGAGCTTTCCAAAGCAATGCACTGAAATAATTAACTGCCAGTAGAAGAATCATTAGGGGAAAAGGCTTATCTCTGAAGCCCAGGGTGGGGCACCAGGGCAAAGGAAAAAAATACTATAACCATATCTGGGGGTTATTGGTCCTGAACTCTGGGAATATATCTGGCCAATGGGAAAGTCTGGGTTTCTAGTAGGTGTATTTATAACATAAAAACTGAAAGGAGACCAGGTTGATCTAGTGAGATGCACTGAATATATAACAGGACATGATTCCCTCACAGTAGAGAATTACTCCCATTTTGTAAGTGAGGAAAGTGAGGTTCAGAAAGGTTCAACCACCCAGTTGGTAAGTGGCTGAGCCGAGGCTCAAACCAGAGAAGCTCCCAAGGACAGATACGTTAACACAGTACATATGGAGGGCCATGTTTCATATCAGGGAGAGTGCAACTAGATATTTTTCCAGGCCTGTATCATCTCCAACTTTTTATGCATCATACTTGCCCCCAAAGCATTAAATAAGTTAAAATGCATCATGTAAAAAGATAAAAGACTAGGTTATCATTCTTTACATTGTGCATGGAAGGCTGATGCAAGCACCATGGGCATGCACTGAGGTGTTGCCCTACGGAAGATGTGATCAGGCGGAAGGAGTGGCTGGAAGGGACGGCCATGCCTCTTCCTTCCATTCCACTTCAATCTGGGAACCACAAGCAGCTGGAAGGGGAAAAATTTGTTCAAGGCCTTAAGGATTTCTCTTTGTCCTTCTTTGATCTCTCCTAGCCAAAGTTACTACCATGTGGGAACCTCAGCTACGGCAGTACGTATAATCACAAGTATTATTTATTAAATGTGCCTTATGTAAATGAATAATAGGTATGATAGCATACTCACAAACATGAAAAGTCATAGAGGCTGGGCGCAGTGGTTCGTGCCTATAATCCCAGCACTTTGAGAGACCAAGGTGAGAGGATTGCTTGAGACCAGGAGTTTGAGACTAGCCTGGGTATCATAGCAAAACCCGGTCGCTACAAAAAAATTTAGAAATTAGCCAGGTGATTGCTTGAGCCCAGGAATTTGAGGTTACAGTGAGCTATGATTGGGCTACTACAGTCTAGCCTGGGTGACAGAGCAAGACCCTGTCTAATAAGAAAGAAAGAAAAGTGGTAGAGTGAATATACAACATGCTATGCATACATTTTAAAGAGAGAAGAAGGTCAAGTGGGGATCCACTGGTCAAAGTCTCAGATCTGAAAGGGTGCAGAGCCAGGATTTAAACACACGATTATCTGACTAAATCCTGTGCTCTTTCCACTTCTCCAGACTGCCTCTCTCACTCTTTTTTACACACACACACACACACACACACACACACATAGATGCACACACTTTAACCATCTCGTTTTTGAATAAAGGAATCACCATCAAAGCTCTCAATTCCTTTGTTAGGCATTAAAGAGAGGGAATTCAGTAGACTGAAAACTCTTCAAAGGTAAAATGTAGGTCTAAAGTTGGAGAAGCAAGAGCATGAAACCCGAGCAGGTACGAGGTACTGGTAAGCACAAAGGCTAAGGGAGTATGGAGGAAGGAAGGATGTCTGAGGAGGTAGAAGTAGCCACAGAGGGGCTGGCTCTGAACTGAGCTTTGAAAGAAGAGAAGGGATCACTGTGAAGAGTGGATGGAATGAGGTTTCCGAGGGGGAAGCAGCAGCTGTGAAGCCCAGAGCACTGCAATAAGACTTTCACGGAAACCCACAAAAACGGAGCTGAGGCTTTGAGGCTGGATGAAATCACCCGGCAGAGCCTGCGTGAAAAGAAGCCAGGCCACACGAGGGCCTTGGCTGGTTGACCACCCCACATTCACCCAGTACTGTGGCTCTGTCTCCCTTCCCAACAATCCCTGGTTTCCTTTGGCAATCTATGTAATTTCCATGGAAACTGATGCCATGGTCAGAGCAAGTGCTCTAAGCTAAGCCAATCAGCACTTTTCATCCCCCTGGTGGCAATGATTGATTCAGGGGTGGGCAGGTGACCTAAACTAGTCCAAAGTAAATTTCAGGTCTTTTAGTAGAAATGAGGAAGCATATATTACTGGGGGCTGCTAGACAACAGAAGTCTGTCTGCCTTAGGATGAAATTGACAACAGGAAAGGAAGAGCAGGCACACTGAAGAAAACCAAGTCCCTGGTGACAACTTTGAGCCACTCGATCCAGCCTTACCTGGTCTGCACTGCCTGTGGGCTTTTCAACTGTGTAAGCCCCAAGTCCCAGTATAGTTCAAACCAGCTGGAATTGGGCTTTTTCCTACTTGTAACTGAAAATATTCCCATTGAACCCCTCTAGGATTGCTAGCTCCTGAAAGACAGGATCATAATCTGCCTTTGCATCAGCTCCAGCACCTACCACAATACCTATCTCAGAGGCACTGCTTAACAAATACTGAATGAATGAATGATTGAATGCATGCATCAACATCCACTCCCATCATGCCTCATAAGAAGTAATTTTCTTTAATTAAAAAAATTGATTGTGAACTGTGTGTTTATTAAAAAGCTGACGTTTCAATATCTGGCACCTGGAACTTTTCCTCCTGTAGTACACAGAATGGGAACTCAGGAGTTGTAGCCTAGGCTTCAGGCTTAGGTTCTCATTCGGTGTGCCATAACGTATTAAGTTCAGTGCTGCTTCAAGGTCAGTGATACATGGAATAAATTTGCTTCATGAGCATGGAGCAGTGGTTCTCAGCCTAGGAATTGCTCCCCTCCTCTCTCCTGAGGGGCATTTGGCTATGGCAACGTCTGGAGACATTTTTGGTTGTCACAACTGGTGGAATGGTGTTATAAACATCTACTGGGTAGATGCCAGGTATGCTGCAAAACATCCTGCAATGCATAGGACAGCCCCCCCATGACAATTATCTTGTTCAAAATGTCATTAGTATTGGGGTTGAGAAACCCCAGTGTAAAGTCCTCCTGGACTTCATCGAGAAAGAAACATTGGGAACCAATATGCTTAATACCTGCTTGTCTATACCCTGGGAACAGTCCCTTGTCAGGTGTCAAAAGCCTCTAACTCCGCGCTTCCCAACCCCCCAGGAAAACCCAGCCTCGGCCCAGTACCAGTCCGTGGCCTGTTGGGAACCAGGTGGCACATCACCGCCTGAGCTCCGCCTCCCTGCCCCCTCCCCTCCCCTCTTCGTGGAAAAATTGTCTTCCATGAACCCAGTCCCTGGTGCCAAAAAGGTTGGGGACCGCTATGTAACTCCCCTCCTTGTCCTCCATTAACATACACAGCTAACACAAAAGTAGTTCCCGATACTAGACGCCAGAGGGCAGGAATTTCCAAAGATAACCCTGTTATCCTAAGTGACTGCAGTGATATAAAACATCTTTTTCGGGCACTAGTGAAGACTATGCCCATTTGTAGAATTAGATATTAATTTTGCATATAAGGTAAAATGGCTATAAATATTTAAAAGGTGTAGCTGTGAAAAATCAGCCAAAATTAGAACACACTTTTAGTGAATTAGCTGTAATTGTTCACAGTAAGAAGTGGTTAGGTATTTTAGTTAAAGATATTTAGGAGCTGTCTAACCCCAAAAGGAGTTTATTGGTAGGCTGCTGGAGAGTTCCACTGAATATAAGGCACAGTTGACAAGCAGGCAGTGGCGTGCTGCAGCCAGCTCCTACTGGCTTGTCAGAGCTTATAAGCAGTATTTCCCAACTCCCTGTTCCATGACATAATTGTAGTAGCCTGAAACAGACCATAGTGGGAGTATTTACACCAGAATCAGCAAATTCTAGAAACACTAGGGCTCTTTTTCTTTTCCTTTCTTTCTTTCTTTTTTTTTTTAAGAGTCAGTTGTTAAAAATTTACCAGCATATCACTACAACCCTGCCATGAGCAAGAACCAGGGAAGCTCAGGGCCTCAACAGCTGAAAATTATGAACTCCCCCTAGAAGTCTGCCATCAATATGACCCATCTCCAACTATCTCCAGTCTCAGGGTTTCTTCCTTCAAAACTCTAAATTCCTAGAAAAGAACACCCAAACGGCACAGCACCACTCCTGCTCTCAGCAGCTGTGCCTTAGCGTAGATTTACTAGAGGGTGATTACACTATGGGGAAGTTCTCAGAGGAGGATATAGCCTTGTGAGCTGGGTATTTACGCTCTCAAAGTGTCTACCACTTTCCACTATGGCTGTCTGGCTGCCAATCACTTCTTCCCATATATCTAAAATACTCCCATCATCCAAAATGTCATATACTACTCCAGCACAGCCCCCTCTCCTAGTAGCAGACCACAGAATCCACAGGTAATATCACAGGGCCAGGCTTCTTAGAATCCACTTTTCCTTTGGCCCCTTAGACAGCTCATCTGACTGTTCTGCAATGTGTGAAATAAATGGTGAATTTCGCACACACCCAAACACACTACAGTCAATACTGAAAGACAAAGAAGAAAGAGGGGAAAAAATTATAGTAACTGCTATTTAAAAGAGGGAAATAATAGTTACCTGCTCAAGAGGCATTCCATTGCTCTGGAATTCAGTGGGCCTCCGCTGTAAGTTTTCTATCAAGGCTAGTCACAATCTTTATCCACCATCCAGTCTACTTCAGACCCATTCAACTATGTAAGATACGACTGGTCATAAGGGTCGTGACAGGGTAACTTGTCTACAACCTGGACCAGTCGAAGAGCTTTCTCTTGATCTGGGTCCCACTGGAAGCTCACTGCTTTTATATTTATCAGGTAAATGGGAGGCAGCTGGACAGCCACACGTGTGGGACATTGCCTCCAAAATCCAAAGAAGCCCACAGGAATTAGTCCTCTTTCTTAGTAGTAGGAGACATGAAGCACTGGTTCTCAAACTTGGCTGGACCCTAGAATTTCCTGGGGAGCTAATATTGATGCCTGGGTCCAACCCAGAGATTCCAATTCAATTGGCATGAGGTGAAGCCTGAACATTGGGATGTTTACAAGTTTCCCAGGTGATTCTAGTATGCAGAAACTTTGAGAACCACTGGCATAAAATACAGCAATTTGCCCTGTGATTTCCTAGGTGGCTTTTCTTTGTATTTTTATTGTTTGGGATTTGCTAAACTTCTTGGCACTGTAAGTTTATAGCTTTCTTTTAAATCAAATTTTGGAAATTTTTAAAATTTTATCTCTGCTACATTTTCTCTCTTCTCTGTCTCTGTTTCCAGGAATCTAATTACATACATGTTAGACTGATTGATATTGTCTCAAAGGTCACTGAGGTTTTGTTTATTTTACCAATCACTTTCTTTTTCACACGGGATGATTAACATTGATTTATCTTTCATTTCACTGACTTTTTCTTCTGTAGGGTTCAACCTGCTTGTAAATCCATCTAGTTATCTTTTTATTCCAAATATGGTACTTTCAAAGTTCTAAAATATCCATTGTTTTTATAGCTTCCATTGCTTTGCTGAGAATTCATTTTGATATAATTTTCTATTAAATCCTCAAACATTTTCATAATAGCTGCTTTAAGGTTCTTATTTATCACTTCCAGCATCTGGGTTATGGTGGTTTCCTGGGTGGGAGAGAGTATTGACTCAAAGGGGCCTAAGGAAAGTTACTGGGGTCTTGGATATGTTCTGTGTCTTCGTTTAGGTGCCTGTTATGCTCATATGTATGTGTATAACAAACCCAATGCAATGTACACTTAAATTATGTTTTATTTCATGTAAATTATACCTCAACTTAAAATTTATTATAAAGCTTTTAAAACTCCCCCCAAAACAAAGGGAGCTTAAAGGATCCTTCATTTTTTAAAAAATGGGACAAAAGCTAGTCCCCTGTTAATGACAAAGAGAAGCTACTGGCATATGAGTTGCTATGATTGTAACTATCTACTTATTACATCATCAAAAGAGAATCTGATGACATCATCATTCACAGAAGACTGAAATAATAAACACACAAAGTGGAGAGTCATAGAACCTACTTAGTATCTGATTCATGATTTTTCAAGGGTCTCAAAATGACCTGCCTAAAAACTGCCCCCTTAAGATTCTCCACATGTCTTCTTAAACTACTATACTATAAACATTAAGAGTCTCTAATGAAAAATCTGTTTAAAATTCCTACATGATTTTAGGAAAACAAAAGGTAAGACATTGTCCTTACTTTCAACCAAATTGAGCCATATCCACTTCCTTTTCTGCACAAAGACAATTTAATAGTGCACAAATAACACGAAGGAGTTTTGTAACTTTGATGGCAAAAAATCCAAGATCAATGCACAGATAACCTAAAAATTACAGTTGAGCCTCCAGCCTGTGCTCTGAATCAATTTGATATTCAAATACTTTTGATTATGAGCATATGTTTTATGCTGCTATCAGTCTTATCATCTTTCTTGGAATGATCAACTTCATAATATCATGTAACTAAAAATAACAACTACCTTCATAAATATACAACTCTTTAGAGTCCAAGTATTTTCATAAACATCTCTTTTCACTGACACCCCCCGCCCCCACAAGTTAGGCTGGGAAGTGGCATTTCCACATTTCTTTTCTGCAAGTAAAACCCTTTGTAATTTAGAAAAGACAAATGAAAGTTATGAGATCTCTTGCATCAAGGCCAGCTAAGACCAGCTAATGTCCTAAGACTTTCTGCAGCTAGCTCAAATAAAATGAAGTCTCTCCACAGACTCAACTCTATTGTCATATAGACAGACATCCAAAGAATAGCAGTACCTTAATTGCTAGTCGATATCTGTTAAAGCATCTAGTTTAAGTCACAGAGAAGCAGGCTTTACCACAGTTTATTCTGTATATACTATGCTTTATTTAATCTACTTTCTTCTGTTTATTTTTCCTCCCAGGAAAGAATCATATACAAAAGAAAAATAATTGCATTGTTATTGATTTTATCGTCTCTATGGGCCTTGGATATGGAGTATTATTTCAGGTAACTATAAAAACTTAATGATTTTTTTCCTGATGTTTGGTAAGAATCTGGTATGTCAAAAAGGTGATAAGCTCAACCCCTGAATAAATCAGCATCCAAACATCTCAATCCAAATATACCCAGATACACCCAAATGATATCAAAATATATCAGTATAAACATAGTCTTCAGCACCAAATCCTTTTGCTTCTAGTGGGATTGTGGCTAAAGATAATTTTTGTAGACCCATATGTACGAGGAGAAGCAATATTAAGCTACTAGTTACTGTGACAGTGTAATATTAGTAAATGTTACAGAGAAACTACCATTTAAAAATAGGTGGCATCTTCTTTAAGAAACATCCCTGATGTTGATGACTTCAGACACTACATACAGTATTTGCCCTCCCCAAATTTGAGGCACATAAAAAGACTTCATTGGCAATTAGCAAGTTTCACTGTTCTAAAAATATTAAGCTTCTCTTTTGTGTCTCAAAGAATTAGGTTGTGGATGTTGTTGTTTTTAAGATACAGCATATGAGGTCCTTAATTATAATGATTCTTATCATGTTCATTATGTATCTCTATAACCAACAATGTACCTGACAGGTAGTATGTGTTTGGTAAATATTTGGAAATATTAGGAAATAAAATAAATGGATTGTTGGATTCTAGCTCTAGTCATCTTATACGTGGAAAACCTTTATATACATTTAAAAGTAATATAATGCTCTTCATTTATCCTAAGCATAAAGGAACTACAGAGGATGTATCACTGCTGGTGAGTCTTTATTTCCAAATATGTTGTGACCTCTTCTTTGAGAACAAAACTGGTTGGAGGGAATGGAGTGCCTGTGGGTCCTTGATTCCTTCAGGCAGAGTAAATCAAAGCAATTTTACAAACATATGTTGGAGATAATTTGCTTAAGGTCAGAATGCTAGGAACCAAAGCCAGAGTACACTGGAGAGTGCCATCTCTGACAGAGAAGTGGGAACTTGTTCTGAAACACATTACAGAATTACATATTATAGAAGCCAAAACACAGCCCCAAGGAACCTTAGGTCTTTTAAAGCTCTGGGCAAACACACAGAAGTAAAGACTTGGCTGGAAGACTCTCAGGAGACTGTATTAACCACATGCCATATACAAATTATACCATCAGAACGTGTCCAAGGAGGAAAACTTTCCCAAAGATTTTGCAAGATTCAATATTAAAATATGTTCTTCCATTTCTTCCTATAGTCATGGGAACCCACATAGAGAAGTGAAGAGCAGCTTTCTTTTCTGATGATTGTTGTGTGCAGGGGCCTTGTCTCTCTGATGATTCTATGATTTACAACATTCCCACTAAGACCATGACTTATCTACCTGGTTGAACCTGGGTGAACTATGCCATGCATGAGAACAATATATTAATAAGGTATGTTTCCCCTATATATAGCCAAGC
Organism: Indri indri; assembly: GCA_004363605.1. Classification (NCBI taxonomy): domain Eukaryota; kingdom Metazoa; phylum Chordata; class Mammalia; order Primates; family Indriidae; genus Indri; species Indri indri. The sequence continues at coordinate 21,363 of RJWJ010023976.1, forward strand.
CTAACAGGGGACAATAACTTTCAACTACCTGAAATCAACAGGAAAATCCCTAGGCAAAGATGAGAACATTCAAGGAAAGTCTGCAGCAGCCGTAAGTGGGAGAATGAATAGAATAAAATGTTTTCTGGCAAATATGTTTAATGTAATACATTCAAACAATAGTTCTATTATTAATTTCTCTTTAGCATCAGGATTCTATAGCCTTAACATACTAATACTCGTCATCCAAAGGCACAGTCTTTGGTAGTAGTAAGTGGCAGTAAGTGTTTGAGCAGAATGCCATGTCTTAGTCACACCCCTAACATTGCAGTTACTCCTATCTGTGTGCATAGGACAAAGACAGTCTCATGACATAAGACTCAGCTCCACGGCTGCCAATCCCTTCATTAACTCATCTCAGGATCAACTCTCCAAAGGTGTCCTAGCTCTATAGCCAGGGTGCCATTAGTATATAGTGAAGAGGAAGAGAAAGGACTCAGGAAAAACTGTCTTTCCACTTACTGTGTGACTCTGGACAAGATAATGAAAGTTCTTTGTGCCTCAGTTTCCTTATCTGGTAGAACAGTAATAGTCTCATCTGGGTGCTGTGTGGATTAAATCAGATAATACTAAGGAAAGTATTCAGTAAGTGTTAGCTATTAATGAAGTGACTCTAACCTCATCTTGCAGATTAGGGAACACTTCCTTTAGGAAGGGATATTTAAAATGAGATCTGAAGGCTATGAAGGAATGAGCTGGTTGAAGCTGTGGCATGCTTAAGGAAATAAAAAAAGGCCAGTGAGCCTGGAAAATTATAATGATAAGGGCTTGATAGGAGATGCAGCTGAAACAGTGCAAAAGGCCAGATCATGCAAAACATTCTGGCCATATAAGAAACATGGACATGATCCTCAGGACAACAGGAAGCACTGAACACTGTTAAACAGAATAATGACATGGCGAAACTGGAGCTTCAGAAACGTGATATTGGAAGCAGAGGGGAAATACAGAGAATGGGTTAAAAAGGGGCAATTCAAACTCTATCCAGGAAAATATAAGAGGTGCTAGATCACCATCGTTTTTTATAATTGAGTAGTAGTCCATTGTATACATATACCATATTTTATTAATCCACTCATGGATTGACGGGCACTTGGGTTGTTTCCACATCCTTGCTATAGTGAATTGTGCACGTCTCAAATCATGGTTAGGATGTGGCGAAGTCATAACATGTAACCAAAATGTTTGTACCCCCATAATTTCCTGAAATAAAAAAAAAAAAGAAAGAAATAGGTGGAGCACAAAAAAAAGGGGGCAATTCAAAGACAGGCACAGAGGGTAGCACCTTGCTATTAATAATTCTGGAGAATGGGAATATGGAGGTTCATTATATTAGTCTATTTACATTTGTGTACCTTTGAGATTTTTCATACTTTGAAGTCTTCTTTTAAAGTATACAAACAGTGAGACCAATTAGGAGGCTATTGCAGTAGCCCAGACAAGAGATTACGGTGACTTGAAGTCATGTGGTGGCAGGGAATGGAGATAAGTGATGGATTTGAGAGATTCTCTGGAGGTAAAACCAATAGGATTTAATGATGGATTTGATATCAGGATTTAGGAAGCACTCTAGAAAGACTCTCATGTTTCTGCCTTGACCATCCAGGTGGATCCAGTGAGATGATGCACCATTTGAAGGGCAGATACTCTTGGGGAGAGACGATGATTAACATTAAACATCTTCATTTTGTGGTGTCCGCAAAATGCACGTAGAGAACTTCAGAACACAGTTCTACATTTGAGTCTTAAGTTCATGGGAGAGGTCTAAGTCGTACGTAAAAATTTGAAGCCACAGGATGTGACAGAAGAGAGTGTCATGTGATAAAATAGAAGTGCTAGGAGAAACTCTTCTGAGAATAAATGTCAAATCAAGGCTCCTGAGCAAATAGGGTATTTAAGGCTAACCTTATACAGAAAGTAGGGCTATATTTCCATTGTGAAAGAAGGAAAAAAGCCTAGTGCTATAGGTAAATTTGGAGGAAAGGTGGCAGAAAGTTAAGGGAGCTTTCATCTGATGGATGCTATCTTCTCTGTGAATTAGAAGAATGAGAATGAGAACTATGGAAACACATCAAAATTTCTGGACAGCACAGAAAGTTAAGTTTAGTTTGGAAACCATGACTTTTCTGTGCCACCACCATAAAAGTTCCTCATTATTTTTCTCACTGCTTCACTCATTTTTAATTTTATATCTTATTATAATACAGCCCATGACTTGATATTCAATTATTTCAAACTCTAGCAGACATAGCATGACTGTTTGCATTCTTTGTCCTTATAGGTCTCAGAAAAATCAACCAGAATTACAGCTGTCAGACTGGTTTCATCCCATGTAAGAATCCAAATCTTGCACGTGTGAGATTAATCTACGGAAGTTAATAGACAGCAACAATATCTCTACTGGCATTCCAAATGTTGGAGAGTAGAAAGGTCTTTGATTACAACATTTCAAAAAATAAGCAGTGGCCAAGACCCACTGGGGCTGGACATTTGGACCCACATCCTCCATGAGTGAGAGTTTAAATTGCAGAAACTCTAAGGTCCTAGGAGGATGGCAGGCTAAAAATGTGAGAAAGTATTTGAGATGATTTGGTTGATTCTCCTCACTTCACCAATGAGAGAGCTGAAGCCCAAAGGGGACAGGTGGGCTGTCTATGCATTTCCTATTTTTAGTCCAACAGTCTTCCTCTCTGCTTCCGTATTCTCACTCCATCCTCCCATCTTTCACCCCAGTGCTATAGGCTTTAAGGAATTCCCCTAATTAAAACTTTGAAAGGAGACATCCAGGTTCAGATCATGACTGGATAATGGTCCATGATTCATCTCATAATATCACAACATTTGTCAGAGTCCAACTAGGCCACAGAAAGTACACCAATTATTTAAACAGAGAATTGTTAACCAATATAAAGTTGTTAACTAGGTAAGGGAAAGACTGTCAAGGGAACTCTAAGGGATCATGAAAGTAACAACTACAGGAACTAACTATTCCTCCTAGGACTGAAGAACAAAAGGAAGAGGCTGGAATTGTTAAACGTTAGAAATTTAGAGACGAAGCTCATGGAGCTTAAACTCTGATGCCACTCGACTGGTGCTGGTGTTTCTGAGCTCTATGGAGGCCTCTTGGAGCTGGGATCCACACCTCTACGGAGAGGCACAATGAGGCTGGTTTTTTAAGTGTTAGAAAAACTGAAAACTAGATTCATCTGCAGTTCTGGGAATGAATGGCTATTGTTGAGGTGAAGAAGCATTGCTGGGGTGGGACTTACAGGAACAGGAAGCAGACAAGAAACTTAACGGAAAACAGGAAAGAACAAGTTTCTTCTTCCTCCAGCCTTGTAATTTTCCTCTAGTACCCTCTATTAGCAGAGCCTAACAGGGTGCCAGCTAGCAAAGGAGAAATGTGGTTTCAGAGTTCCAGCCCTAGGATAATAAAGCAGAATATAGCATTGTGGGTTTAATTATGAAAGACAATAGCTTAATAACTGGCACAGCATCCCACTAACAAGATAAGTAAGGTATATCCTAGTAATTCAAGGTGATGATTCATCACAACAATTGGACAAAGGAGAAAACTGCATAATCATTTAAACAGATTCCAAATAGGCTACTGATAAAATTCAATTCCCATTGCATTTTTTCTTTTTTTTTTTTTTTTTTTTTTTTTTTTTTTTTTTTTTTTTTTTTTTTTTTTTTTGGAGACAGAGTCTCACTCTCTTGCCTGGGGCGAGTGCCGTGGCATCAGCCTAGCTCACAGCAACCTCTAACTCCTGGGCTCGAGCGATCCTACTGTCTCAGCCTCCCGAGTAGCTGGGACTACAGGCATGCGCCACCATGCCCGGCTAATTTTTTCTATATATATTTTTAGCTGT
>RJWJ010023977.1:0-25272 GCA_004363605.1 Indri indri
CAAACAAAACAACAAAACTTATTAATTTTTATGTCATAAAAACTTAAGTAACTCCGTGGCATTGTAAATACAAGGGTGTGTGCGGGGAATCATTTTTCATCCACACATTTCATCTACATAATGCAGTTATTTATTATCCCTAGTTTTCAGACATGATTTTATGTGAATATGTAATTAATTTTTTGCAAAAACTTTAAAACATGTTTAATTCCTTTGAGGAAAAGATTACCAAAGGCAGACTTTTCCTAAAATCCTGTTTTCTCTTGTTCATGAAAGAATCCAAAAATGTCATGTATGACTATAGATAATGGTTTAAAATTCAGAGAAAAGGAGCTGTTAGGAACCAAAATGATGATATTTTAACATTTCAAGTTAAAATATCTGAATACATTGCTGAATAGAATTGATTACATTTTTATTTTAGTTTCTAAATTAATGAAACTTTTAACAATTAAAAAGTTTCAACCTTCCTATTTCATGCAATCATCTCTACCTACTAAAAATAAAACAAAAATACTCTAAAATTATGATTTCAAAGAAAATTAGAACCAATATGATATGATAGTTATCATTTATTAAAGACCCATATTATTCCAGGCACGGAAAAAACATGTCTTACTCTTACAAAAAGTCCATGAAGGTCTTATTATAATCATTTTAATGACAAAGGACCTGAAGCTCAGGGAGTTTAAGTAACATATACAAGTTTACTCCCTCACTAAATGGCAGGGCTGGCATTTGTATGTAAAACAGTTTGATTACAGCTTCCATAATTCAATTGTACTCCACATTTATCAGAAATGTGTAGGTTAAAATTTCCCTTGACTGACATCTCATTTTTCAGATTATGAATGAATGCATTTGATGTAAGAAAAGTTATTCGATGCGGTCATAAAAATAGTTTCAAATATTTAATACTGCTAAATGAAGTCTAAACAACTATCATTTAATCATTCTTATCCTTTCATTGTCAAAAGTAAGCCCAAAAATTTAGAGCCACTCAAGATCTATAAAGCTTACTTCCAGAAAACATAAATGCTTATTTTCAATTCAAACCATTTCAACTTTAAAGTACATAATTCCACAATGTGTCTGGGGAAATATTTTTAAAAAGCTATATTGTAATATTCAAATATTATTTAGAAAATAGATGTGGATAATTAACTGTATTTTTCCTCTTTTCAACTTAACATTATAATGTTATATATTCAGAATCACTGAAAACTAATTTAATATTAAGGATGTTATTTTTATTATTTTACTTTTTATTACATCAGTTCAAAACTTTGTGGCATTCTTTCCACTAGAAAATATTGTAAAATATATTATTTTAAAATTATTTTTAGAGTTAACATTTTAATTCAAAGATTGAGTTAACCCAAATATATTCTTAATTCAAATAAATAGATATTTCCCATGTGTAATTTTACATGTTAGAACAAGGGCAACAAATCTCAGTGGACTTCCTATGTGAGAAAACAGCCCTCAAGGCCCAACAGCATGCAGAATTTATGAGCAATTTATCAGCATTTCCTCCTAATTTCGCCATGTCATTATCCTTTCATAAAGTGTTATTTATTCTCAAACTTAAACAGCTTCATGTTATTAGAACAAATAAATAATAAGAATACTCTAGTTCCTAGATGGCAAAGAGCTGCAAGCCCTACTTTTCCTGAAAGAGAACAAATAATAGGAACTTTAAAGTTCTTAGTACATACATTCATTGGTAAAAATAATTATATAGTGCTCCTTTTCACTCCACAGCACATGTACAAGGATAAAATGAATTTCTGAAAAAATTATATTGAAGTGAAGACTATAATATACCAACACTTATAGAAAAGTGAATTTTAATAATAATTTTACATGTAAATAAACTTTATATCCTTTATTATGAAAGTGGAATGCATATCTGCATCAGTTAGCACTTGCTATATAACATACCATCAAAAATTTAGTGAATTAAAATTAGAATCACCTTTTAAATCATAATACTGTGGGTTGACAATTTGGCTTAAGGTCATCTGGGAGGTTCTTCTGCTGATTTTGGCCGGGCTCACTCACGTGTCTGCAATATGCTGACAGTCAACAACTCACTCATATGTGTGGCATTAGCTAGCTGTTAGTTGGAGCCCCTGATCGTGTGCCATTCATTATCTAGTGGACTAGCCAATGGTTATTTATGTAGGGTTCCTAAGAGCAGCAAGCGGGGAAGCTATGGACCTCTTGAGCCCGGGCTCAAAATTCTCACAGTATGACTTCAACTGCATTCTATTGCTCAAAGTAAACTCAAAGGCCAGCCCAGATTCAAGATGAGAGGAAATAGACTCCTGTACCCCACCTTGATGGGAGGAGCTACAAAGTATTATAGAATTTTTATAATTTATCACAATTTTATAATATATCACAATCTCACATGTTCACTAAGACAGATTCTACCAAACTAACCTTGTTTCATTTTGTAACAGTGTTACTAAATTGGTAGCCAAGGGAATAACAAAGACAAAGAATTTTGATTTCAGCTGATTTTTTGATGATGATTTCACCAACTTTTTGCAAAACGTATATTGAACTTCAGGCTATACAACAGAACAGATGGATAATTTCACAAATATTTAGAAAATTACAATTAAAGAATGTTGATTAATGATCATTGTCTACCTGAATTTTTTAGAAGACATTCAAAAGGATATACTAATTGATATTTCTAAGTAATAGATGCTTAGATTTAAGACATTTAGATAGTATCTCGTCCTATTTAAAGATTTAGGAAAGATAGTAGGAATAGATGGCATGACTGATAAGAAAACAAACTTGAAATTAGCATAGCTGGATTTTAAATCATATGTAAAACATATCCAGGGTAAGTGCCATAAATATTTTGGTGCATTTACTTCCGTTTACTGCAGAACATACACATACAACATACACACATGATCGGGTTATCATAATCACATAGCTTTATATCCTCCCTTTTTCAGTTACTTTTAAATTGAAAACAGTCTTACATCATGAAATGTTCTTGGAAAACAAAGCTTCTAATGGTCAGCAATTTTTTTGTATTCATAAATTAGCTGAAAAGGTTGGAAGACACTTGGCTTGACAGCAATCATAAGAATAAGATCTAGGGGATTTACTCAGATTTATTCAAATTCAAGTTTAGTATGTGAAAATGGCATGAGGCACTGCCAAAAATGTGATAAAGCTGCTGTGGGCTGAAACAAACAGGCTGCCTTCTAGTTGTAGGAACTAATGGAACCATGGTGCTTTTGCTGGTTAAACATCATGTGGACTATTGATTTCTAGTAATTTTTAATTTTAATTTTAAAGTTGTCAGTAATTAATTAGGCTATGTCTGAAAAGAATAACCAGATGATAAGGAATCTAGAATCCATATCCTGCGTGGAATAGATAAAAGCCTCTACTCAGAGAACAGAACGATAAGGTGAGGTATTTTCATTTCCCTCCCAACTAGTGGGTTCTAAAAAGATTACATCTGTTGATACATCTACTTCTCAATGTCAGCTCTGAGTTTTTTGAGGCTTTTATTCATTTTTATATCCCTGGAACCTATACAAGACTGTGGTGTGATAGGACTCATATAATATCTGTTGAATAAATAAATGAGAGAAAGAATTTATCAGTAAACTGTAACCAGTAAGTTCCAGCTACAGAGGCAATTTTTACCTCAGCATGAGAAAAACTATATACCTTGTGAAATACTAACTCCTGGTCATTAGAAGGAGTCTGTCAAACTGACTGTAAAAGGTGTATGTAACTGGATTCAAAAGTCATCTAACACAAAATAAAATCTGACATTTTCAAAAATATAGACAAGATTACCTTTATTCTATGCAATGTTCAATTCTGCATGTTTCAGTATATATATTAAAATGTAGCTATCAAATGAACACACTCAGCTTTATATCTCAAATAATTATTTTACATACAATAGTTTTTGTGACCTTTGAACAGCAGAGTTTCATAAACAAGACAAAAAAATTGACGGATTATGTTAAAATTAAGAATTTATGTTTTCCAAAAGACATCATTAAGGGAGTGAAAATGCAACCCACAGAGTGGGGAAAGATATTCCCAAAGCATGTATCCAACAAAGGACTCATGTCTAGAAAATATAAGAAATTCCTATAAACCATTAAGGAAGGTTTCATTAGAAAAGTGAGCAAAAATCCTGGGTGAACACTTCACAATAGAAGATATCGAAACGGTCAATTAAATATATGAAACAATGATCAATTCCATCAGTCCTAAGAGAACAGTAGATGAAAACTACGATGAAATCCCACTACCCAGAAAATGCTAGGAATCTGTGGCCTCATAGCCATGGGGATACCTGGTAGGCAGAGGTGTGGAGCTATCAGTGATCTGTTCAAGATGGGAAGAAAATGATTTGGTACAATGACTTTGGAAAACTGTGTCGGTATCCAGCAAAGCTGAGTATACACATTGCCTATAACCAAGCAATTTTACCCCTAGGTACCCACCCACCAAATATTGTTTCTTATGTTCGCAAAAAGACACGTACACGAACGTTCACAGTAACATTATTCCCCAAATTGCAACCCATCCAAATGCCCACATTAAAAGTAGAATGAAAAAATAAAGGAAAATTCACACAGTGGAATAATATATATCTATGAGAATAAATAATCTAAATAGTAACTGTAAATGTCAGACAGAAATTGTAGATGTCTGTTTCCTGTTATGTACTAGTTGCAAAAATGTGTTCTTTTTCTGAAAATTCATGAACTATACATTTATTAAATGTGTACTTCTTGGTGTGTATTTTATGTCAATAAAAATTTTAAGATAAAAGTTTAAAAATGTTTTCTAGTGAGTTAAATATTTTACTAAGTACTCTATTTCACAAACTTATAGTAAATGATATGCTCTATTATGTTTCGTAAGCATGATAGAAATTTTTAGAATTTAAACTGCTATTTTGAAAATCAGTTATCCATTGTCACACATGAACTTTGTGATGGGCAGGCCACATCTATCCATACTTTAACAAACAGCTTTTTATTTCCTAAAGGCTATTCATTAACTTTATACTCTTGGTTTGATTTCCTAAATGAAGTTATTGTTCAATTCCTGCTATTGTAATAATAATTCTTTCTCTTCCAAGCTAAATCCATGGGAATTACATAGTAGGCAGTAGCTAGGTCATTTTCATCATGTTGCTTGACTGCTTTATGCCTTAGTTTCCTTATCTGTAAAGTGGGGATAATAGTAGTTCACATGAAGACTAAATAAGAATGCATTTAAAGCAACAGGGTCTGGCAAGTACTGCTTAATGAATGATAGCCATTATTGTTAGTGGTCTTTTGTGAAGTTGCAGTAATATGGAAATTGAGGCCAGTATTAGACGATTCATAAAACAGTCTAGAAAAAAACACAATTGTGAATTTCACCGTATTATGATGTATATATTCATTATACTTAAGTAGGAGGGAGTATGTATTTTTGAGACAGTTAAATGGCATTCTTTTTGTTCCTCTTTACCTCTGTTTCTTAGTAGACCTATAGATTCTCCATCCATTGAAACAATGACGTTTATTATTTCAAGAAGACAGAATTGAGTCCATAACAAAGAACTCATTACTTAAGTTTATTTAAAATATTTTTAGATCTATAGTGACAAAATAGTCTTAAAAGTCAGGTTTCATTGAGTGCAAAAGTGTTTTCTGAATTCAAAAACTTTCTTTTACCTATCAAATGCAAAAATCTTGGAGACCAGAGTCTGGAGTGGTACTCTGGAACACAGCTCAAAGGGTGCAGGATATATTTTCAGAGAATCTAACTGTGACCATGAGGATTAATAAAAGTTAAAATAGCAGAAAGGAAGCAAGGAGATTCGGAAGGGGTATTTCTAAGAAAAGAAACCATTATAATCCCTGAGAAGGAATTTTAGTGCCTCCATACCCCTGGGAATAAGCCCAGGATTGACTATCGGGTAAGAAAATTTCCCAGATAGGTTGAAGAACAGGGTAAAAGCTGAAAGGACTTGTGCCCCACTTCCCAGGTGGTAGTTGGTGGGGCCATAATGCAGGGTGCTTCTTGCCATTATGGAATAGCCACAGTAAAGGCAAAATGGCAACAATACAGGTAGGCAGATAGGGCTCGAGACAGTATTTCTGATACGCATGAATCCAAAAGTTGCTCTGTGTCCCAGTGGAGCTATGCAGAAATGCTGTGAGGACTAGTGTATCCAGAGAGCTGGCATTAGGGGGAGGCAGATGCAGAATATGAGAAATGGTTACCAGAAATAGGTGTCCACACAGTACCCAAAGCCCAAGTCTCACAGTACGGGATGGCTGGTGGCCAGGCTGGATGGGGCCAACTCAGCAGAGACCAGCAAGGATGTAGATGGTAGCAAGCAACCTGGAGACTTTTTATCACTCCATCTTCCATTATCCTGAGGACACAAAACCTTCCCTACATACACTGCATCCATCCATCTGAAGATGCTATAAATAAAAAACAGAGAAAGCTAATAGAAAAAGGAAACAAAGCACTGACAAGAAATTTTATCTTCAAATTTATTGAATTTTTACTCTAATGAGATTTTCTTAAACCAAAAGAAGAGTCTAATTTAGGTTCCTCCCATCCTCATTAACCTTCTTTTCTACCACCATCGACAGGAATGGGGATTTGAAAGCAAGAAGAGATATATTATAGAAAATAGTGAGTTACATTTTCTTGTACACCTGAGAAGTAGCATGTCTTAAATCCCTTTAAGGAAAACAAACATTACCATGCACTTGGCTGACTTACTACACTACAATGGACTTAACAATTACTGAGAGAAAGCTCCATATCATACACCACTCTAGATGAGGAAAACTCTATTAACATCAATAAACCTATCCTGGCAATAAAGAATGGACATTGTAACTGAATAGAGTGATCTCACCAGTTATGTTCTTACAAGGAAATCAAAGAATGCAAGATACTTTTAGGTATTGGAGCATAACTTGAATATATTCTATTTCCTTACTGATTTTCTAGTACATGGCTATGGCTGGCTTTCTATAAGACTTTGAGTCTTTAATTTTATGTTAAAGTCACATTCATTTCCCTAAGTAGGTTTGTTAGAATAACCTAAGTAATAGTTATCAACAAATGGGACAGTCGAGATATGGGCATGTGCATTTTTAAAAATGATACAGCTATGAGATAGTCCATTTCATTTTGCCGAGTCTTAATTTTACCCACGTAAAAAAGGAGACACTTATATTAGAATATCCTCCACTCTCCCTTCCACTTTCAATATTCTATGTTTGACGATATAAAATTGGAGGTACTGGTGACCACCACGGGATTGGGGTAGCATTGCTCAAGACAGACATAGTATACTATACCAAGGCCAAAATTACAAAAGTTTGAACTTTGGATCACTGATATACATGTTGCGTATTTCTTATCAAAAATGTCTGTGAACAGAACAGAAGTGTTTCTAATTTAGGATTTTTTCAAATTCTGGAATATTTGCATATATGTAATTAGGTATCTTGAAGATGGGACCTGAGTCTAAACATGAAATTCATTTATGTTTCATAAATACTTATACATAATAGCCTGAAGATAATTTTATATGGTATATTTTTTATTAATTTTGCACATGAAAGAAAGTTTTGACTGTACCACATTGTGTGGTCAAGTGATGAATTTTCCATTTGTGGCATCATGTTGGTGCTCAAATATTTTCTGGTTTTGGAGCTTTTCAGATTTTGAATTTTCAGGTTAGGGATGTTCAACTTGTACAGAAATGGCAGAGCTGATATTTATATCCAAGGAACCATGATAGGGTCTAGAACAGCTCTTTTTGAAACATACATATGATGCAAATCATGAGTCAAAAGAATAAAATTATAAAAATCACTGTTTTTAATTCAACAAATATGTTTAAGTTACTACCATATGCAGGACATTGTGTTAGGGAATCTCAGGAGACATAAACATGAATCAAATCAGCCTTTAATTAAAGGAAGAGTTTAAATGAGAAATTTAATTTCAATTAGATTAGGGGAACCTTGAATGATTGCCAAGATTATGGTTGTACTCAGGGAGATTAGTTTGTCAACAGTGTCTAAGAAGGACTAGCCACCAAAATCAAAGAAAACATTACTATTACACAATCTTCATTGAGAGACTTAAAACTTTTGATCTACAAACCTCCAGTGATTGGCAAACATAGCACAAATCTCTCTTTTCAAGTATATATCAAATTGAATGGAATCACATTGAGAAGACTGAGTTTGAGGGGTCTTTATTGAGGAGATTTCTCCCCTTTTACTTGGGTTCTGCAATGGAATTTAAATCATCTAGTGTTCCAGAACATATGGCAAATGTAGCATATATTCTGTTCAGTAGATAGTAAGGTAGGTACCTCTTTCTACTTTATGCCAATGCCAGGATAAACTGTTCTAAAGTTTTGTAAATTATATGCTGTATTAAAAATGGTGAGAGCATATTATTCAATATTTGTAGTGGAGGACAAAGTTCCTGTGTGTCTCCAACTTGCCTATATCCAGCAGAGAAAAGGTTTTCATTTATTTGGACTAAAATACTTGGAGTACAATAGAAAGGGTGTAAGAGTTCTCAGTGATTTTTTCCATTAAGCATTTTTGGGCAAACCTAAGAAGTTACTCTGCAGGATGGTTCATTCAGTGGCCTAGCTTTACTGCTAGTAGCAAAATTCACTGGCTTAACCCAGAGCAGTCTTGTTATTTTAACATGGCTGTTTCTATTTATAAAGTTACACAATCCAGTTGGTTCCTTCTTCCTCCCTGTCTGAGACACAGTTTACAAAAAGAAACCACAGTCATTACATAAATACACTGCCAGGAAATCCAAGTGTTGTTTTCTGCTGGAAACTAAGAGACCCACACCTTGACTTATGTCTTACTCATCCTAAATCACATCTATGCGGCACTTTCTCTTAGCTAAAGAATGTGCACTGAAGATTTACCACACTCATTAGAAGGACAGCTTTGCTACTCTGACTATCCATGTTGTGGTTTTATAGATGTCCTGTAAATGAAAGCCTATTGCATAACAGGAAGCACCCTCTGGCAAGTCTTTTGGAGAGTAGAAACATATCTACAAGAAGTTCCAGGTGGCAAGACACTGAACAAAAGGTTTATACAACACTGGAAAGGAAGAAAGGAAAAGACAGGCAGATATAGGGACACATTTCTAACTCTCCTTTCAACTTACTGGCTGCAGCACCAACTAGATATGTTCATACAAGTCAATATCGTGATGGGGTGGTATATATGGGAACTTTCCTCCAAAAGCTGAAAGAAGCTACAGATGCAGCAGAAAGAACACAAGGATAAGACGTCAGAGATTTCCTTGCAACTCCTTGAAATATTAAATTTAACAAAAATTTAATTACTGTGTGATCAAGGCTACAGAAGAGAAAGTGAAATATCAGTAATTGTGATACCCATATACTCTATGTAGCTTTCTTTCTCAGGCAGAATGAATGAGAAAATATCATGCAGAATGAATTGTAGATAAATTCAACACCTGGACCATTCCCCATTTATTCTTCCTATTAGGACTTCTATCCTGTTGAATCCTCTACATCATTACACTTTACAGTTGGATTTTTGTCTTCCTATCCTTTTTAATTTTCTCAGATTAATTCACTTAGACTATACATAAGGGCTAAAGAAAATGTGTTTAGTGCCTGAGGAAACTCATTCTCTGCTGGGCTAACTAGCCAAATGTGATGCAATTCCTCCCCTGAATTTAAAATGCTTTGTTATCTTTCAGGCAATTTTCCTCATCCAATAAAAACAGAGAAGGAAAACTGGTGACCTTAAAAAACATCTTTCTGAAATCTAAGATTTTCTCACACAGAAAAGGCTCTGATAATTTTGGGTGTAGACAGATGCTCTCTTCCTCTTTGTACTCCCCAAACATTCTGTCAATGGTCTATTGTTAAAGCGTGGAATTTCTCCCAGACCACATCCTGTGTGTCTTATGAAGAATAAGCATGCTGTCGAAATAAAATATAGCCTGATCTCTGTGTGTAGTCTCTGAAGGTGTAGAGAAAACAAACTCACTGAAGTACCTCAAGATATCATTATATTTAACTCAGGGTCCATAAGAACTTACGTTGAAAATTGCCTGATGAACTCAGAGAACTAAGATACTTTTGTTTTATTGACCATTCTAAGCTTTTTTCACAAAAGGAAATAGCAGTATATTCATTGCCAACACTAGTTAAAATGGTGTGGATAAGGAATGAGGAACAGATGTATACAAGTGAATCTCATTAAAAAAATCATTCTTTGAATACTTAAAACCTCCAAAGAAGCTACTTCTAATTTGAATAATTGCTGTTAAAGAAAGGACATGACCTATTAAATCTGCTATAGAGAACTGACAGCATCAAACAATGATTAATAAGGCAATAATATATTTTAAAATTGATAAATATAAAATACATTTCCAGCTACTATAAAATTAGAATAATTAGACTATTAGAAAAGCTAGAATAAAATCAAAGAGAAAAATCAAGAAAATTTGCTTCATAATTAGAGTAACCAATCATGCCAGTTTGCCTGGAACTGAGGGATTCCCCAAGCAGGAGACTTTCAGTGCTAACATAGGACAGTTTCAAGAAAACCAGTATAGTTGCTCACTCTACATGATAACTCATTTCTTAATCAAACATTTTCTTATTTATCTTTCAAGATACTTTTCTATCAGAATTACCTTACAGTATTTAACATCCCCATTAATTCTAAATCTCTTGAGTTAATGCATTATGCAAAGACAAAATGGATAAACTTTTAGGGAATACAATTCTTGACAACAGAATCTCAGAGAGTTCATAAATAAAGCAGTAAACACAAAATCTGAACCTCCACTAATAGGTTGTAATGGAGGAGGATCTGACATTACAGAATCTTTAGTCACTTTGTATTGGATGGATTTGGGGTGCTTATCACCTCTCAAATGAATCCACGTTCTTAGCTACATAAACCTATCCCTCTCTTTCCTTCCTAATCTTCATTCAACCAGAATTGGGCACCTGGTTCAAAGGTCAGTAATGTTCAGTGTGCTTTTTGGAGTGAAAATGCAGTGAATTTTTAAATCTAGCATTTTGGTATATTTAATACTAAAGAATTAGCTTAGTCAAATTTAAAAATGGCAAAACGAAAAAATAGCAAAGTCCTTTAAAACATATCAATTAATACCTAGAACTTCAATGGATAAGAAAAGTTTCTATTCCACATTCTATTGTTTAATCTACTTAAATATAGGACGGGAAATCATTCAACAATGGTGATTTGGGGACATTCTTCTTTCCAAGAGTATATGCTTCCAGCAATAAAGGAAATAATTATAGTATTTAGGTTCTTTTAAGTGCTATAACAAAATCTAAAATAAAGTCACTCAAGACTAGGATGATATAGGTCATTAGTCAAAGTTTAAGAGCACATAATCCTCTTCTCTAGGGACAGTCTCACACTTTACTGAGCCCCAATCTAAGCATAAGCAAATCTGAGCTCCAGCTGGTAAACTACTACTGAGATTGTTTTTATTCAAAACAAGATTACCTGAATTATGGAGTTGCATCCATATTCCTCAAGATCCACTATTCATTTCATTAAAGTGGATGGAGGCAGAAAATTTTAAATAATGTATATATTAACATATTTATACAAATTGTACATAAATTTCTCCTTAGATCTAAAATTAATATTCTTAAAAAATAATCTTGTACTAAAAATTAAAAATTATCTGTTTATGATTACAGTTTTACCAACTTCCAAAAAAAAAAGATAGGTGGTGGCTTAACATTGTTATGATGACATATTACTTTGAATAATATTTTATATGTAGAGCATTTTAAATATACACTATACTTTTAATTCTGACCAAAATTAGGTAAGGTCCATTTTCTTGTTCTAACCTTAAAATTGAGAAAATTGAGTAAAAGCATGTGAGATCACACAGGTGGAGTCCAAAAGAGCCAGGACTCCCATTCAGACCATCTGCCTAGAAGTTTAGTGATCTCTCATCGTACTATTGCTTTCCTGATGCTGTATGCAATATACACTCTGCATAGGATGATTAAACATGTGCATGTATCATATATATGTATATGAATATATTCATTCTTCCCAATGAATAAATATTCAATGGAACCATTAAAATGAAAATTTAAAATAAGTTCATATAGAATGGAAGAATAAGGGGAAAAAACCATAACTGAAATCTGGAATAAAAATGTTATTGAGAAAATTCTTATTTCAATTACACTGTACTATCTTTATAAATGCACCTAGGAAAAATTTATTACACAAACAGAAACAGGCAAAGATGTGACTCTTCTGAGCAAATATTAGCTCATGATTTGGGCACTGTTATGGTCTAAATGTGTCCCAAAATTAATATTTTGAAACTTAATCACCAATGTGATAGTATTAAGAGGTGGGAGATTCTAAGAGCTGATTAAGTCATGAGAATGGAGCCTTCGGGGATGGGATTAGGGCCCTTATAAAAAGGCTTGAGAGGGTGGCTTCACTCTCTTCTACCTTTCTGCCATGTGAGGATATAGCGTTCCTCCCCTCTGGAGGATGGAACAACAAGCTATCATCTTGGAAGCAGAAATCAAACCTGCCAGCACCTTGACCTTGGATGCCCTGGACTCTAGAACTGTCAGAAATAAATTTATGTTGTTTATCAGTTACCTCATCTGTGGTATTTTGTTGTAGCAGCACAAATGGACTAAGACAAGTGCTAATTAGGGCATCACTCACTCAACCTTCAGGTAACAGCAGCTCGACAGCTCAGACCCAAATGTGCAGATAACGTCTAACAACTGTACAGAATCTCAGAGCACACATTCTATACATCAGCCTTTCCTCTGGCTTTATCATCTTCTATTATTCTTTTCTTCTTATAGTCCCATTTTACTTGTATATGTTTTGAAACCTTATATATTATGTATGTTTTTTAATTTTACTAAATCTTTTTCTCAAACGAGATAGGCTCTAAATCAGTAGTTGTAAACTAGGGGCAACCCTCCCCTCCAGGAGAAATTTGGCATCATCTGGAGGTATTTTTGATTGTCACAGCTGGAGAGGCGAAAGCAGTTCTAAATAAAATAACCATACCCCAAACCTATAACAAAAATTATGACTGTTGAAATCTGTATTATAATCATTTCTAATATTTCTGGGTAATATTAAATAGGAATTTAATGTTGCAAAAAATAAATATAGATACCTAAACACAGCCCCCGTTGTTGTAAGTATAGGCATTCCATAATGCCTATAAGATAAGCTATTTTATATGAATACATAAAGTGGATAAATGACTAATAAGAAAAGTCACCTAGGATCTACAATGTAGACCTAAAAGTGGTACACTTACTAAAATAGCAGCCTTTCTTAGAATACAATAGGTTTAGCTGGAATCAGAGGAAAATAGCTGAGAGAACATATTGTTGGAGATAATGATAAAGCTTGTATTCAGTAGAAGAAGGCGACACACAAGTGTGGATATCAAAAAGCTAGCCAAAGGAAGGAAGACACAGCTATAAAAAGCAGATGGTTTGAAGAGAAAAGAAATGTGAAACAGAATCCAAAAAATATATGGGTCAAAATAATAACATAAAAAGTTCTGCAAAAATATCACTCTGTAGAAATTCAATAAATTGTCCAAAAAAGGCATGGTAAGATTATATTTAAAAAGTGAGCATTCAGGGAGAATAAAGAGAAATACATAATCTGAATATTTTTTAGAGTCTAAAAAATAAGCAATTGAACTTGATTCAAGCTAAAACTAAATAGCAAACACTGTCAAAGAGAAGTAGAATCCTGAATTGTTATAGTCTTATATGCTCCTAACTAAATCTAAAGACCAGTAAAGTCATTTAGAAATTCACCTTGAATTTGAAGAGAGGTTATTCTGTGCACCCTTTTTATATTTACTTACCATGGTCTGAAAGCATTGTAATATGAGTTGCTTCTTTCAATACTGGTGGTGAATTTTTGAATAATCCATTCACATATTCCCACTCAGTCCCCTGGGAACCAATTTACTATGTGCTAACAGAAGTAACAGGGCGTCTCCAGGCCAAAAGAGAGAACACTCCCATACACAACTATGCAGCCACCCATTTGGCAACATCTAGAAGCCAGCAAATGCCATCTTCATGCAGTAACACCTGACTCCACCCTGATTTGTTCAACTTCACTTCTAGAATTCAGATCTTACACTGCCTTGGCCTCTCTGGTTCCCAGCTCTGATGGAAAGTTTCCAGGTCTAGCAAGAGAAGAATGCTAAAAACAGACTAGTGAAGCAAGTAGAAGCAAGGGTGCAGGACTGAGAGTTGCTTTCAGCATGTGAGTTTGGATGAGCAGGTTGGGACAGGAGAAACTGAAGGTAGTTAGAAAAATCATAAGGTTGGAAACATCCAGAAGAGTCATGAGACTATAGTACGCTTTTTAAATGTTTGTATAAATAGGCCTAGTCTACTTTTTAAAAGCTAGGTTAACTGCAAGATTTAATTTCTGTATATTTAGTAACTTGAGTGCAGTTATGGTCCTTTTATTTAACGGTTTGCTATTAAAGATGCATCCCTATAATTTTGGACAATTTATTGATAATCTGGAAGATAACCCTGAGCACTTTAGAATAGTTTTAATATGGAAAATTTTTGCCTACTCTTGAACATCTGACTAATTAGCTAGTCTCTAGCTAACTAAATGTTGGCTAATAGTTCAGCAAACCATTTCTCTTAATTTCTGGGCACACAGCTAGATTATATATCCTAACATCTCTTGCAATTAGGTGTTGTCACCTGATTGAGTTCCAACCAACAGAATTTAGTGGAAGTGATATGTGGAATTTCTAAGCTTCCTATGCAATCCTCAGTTTTCTCTCTTTTGCTGATGGCTGGATAGAGGCAACATGATGAAATGTTAAACTGGAAGAAACCTGGCTTCCTCATTACCATATGCATATGTCTGCAACCACTTTCTGTATAGGGCCAGGTAGTAAATATTTAGCCTTTGCAAGCCATACATTCTCTGTTGTGACCACTGATTTCTGCCATTATAGCACAAAAGGAGCCACAGACAACACATAAACCAGCATCATGGCTGTGTTAACAAAAAAAAAAAAATCAAAAAACTTTACTTTATAAAAATGGGTGCGAAGGTATATTTGGCCTATGAGATATGGTTTGTCAACCTTTGAGACCATTAAAGAAGTGAAGAATAAATTCTTACTGTTTTAAGCTACCTAGGATTTATCCAATACAGAATTTAGCATTACCTTAACTAGTAAAATTTTGATTGCATATAAAATTTATTCTAACACATTTCATTATGAAAAAATGTGAACCTGCCCACCCCAGGCATTCAGATTTGTAAGAGTCCTTTATAATATCAAAATATTGCAAAAAGAAGAGATATCCTATTTTTATTGTTTTTTAAAAATGCGGACAGCATCATGTTGTTTTGCTGTGAAAATGGTAAATTTTGACATGGTCCTCTCATCTGGTGACGTTTCTTTGGCAGAATTGCAACACACTTTAACAAACCATTCTATGATTTGCAGTGGGGAAGTCCTGCCATGTAACCAATTAATGAACCCTCCTACAGATATCAAATCTCTCTATTGGTCCCAGTGACTAGTAATCCAAAGAACAATTTTTAAAGCAAAAACAGAGCAACAGTGGAAATTAGGGAAAAGAAACAGTTCAAAGTGAAGTTCATCAAAGATTAATTCAGCACTTCTGGCAAGAATCCATGATTTTGTTTTCCTATTACATATTTACAAAGAACGTAAGGAATAACCTTGATTTTGATTATTGTTTATACATTGTTGTGAGAAAAAGACAGAGAGGGAGAGAGAATGAGGACATAAAAGCCAAATAGAATTTGAGGATGGAATTCCAGCTCCACCCTAGCATCTCTTTGAGATCAGTTTCTACAGCTCCTTAATTGGAATAATAAATTGGGTATGTAGTAGGTACTTAAGTGTTCATAATTATCGTTAGTTTTAATTGCTACTTGCTGCTAAGTTCACAAATTATAATTTCCAACTAAACATTTCTGCATGAAGAAATATATTTACCCTTCAAGACTTAGAATTTTGTGGATTGTTGATAATTAATAAATTAACCCAAACATCCGTAGCTTTTTTGTATTAGACTTGTTCCTCTTGAGCTTGAGTTCCTTATTGCTCTTGAGCTTGGTACTTTAGTCAAAATTTTCCTCTATCACACTGTCCTTTGCTTCTATATTTAGAAGTTTTTCCCATTTACTGATCTTTCCATGTCTCATTTCACCATCTACTTTCTAAAATATCAACTTGTGTCATGTTGATACTTAACCATCCTTCTCCCATTCTGTACAGAATAAGTCCAAACTCTTCACTGTGACATTTAATGTCCATCTTCCTGCTGCTTTGAATCAACCTCATCTTTCTTGCTTGCACCCTACATTCTAGGGTTGGTGGAAAATCTGTAGTTTTATAGACATAGCATACTATTTCATACCATGGTAAAAGCCATTCTGTCTAAAACATTCTTTTTTCCACATTTAGTTGGCTAAATCAAATTCATTCTTCAAGACATATTTGAAATGTTACTTCCCCCATAAATAGAGAATTAATCACTGTCTCCTCTGTTCTCCTACTAATCTTTAGTATTATTAATTTCTATATTAAAGTATTAGATACTTTTGTAATATTAGAATACTAACATGTAATAAATGTTAACTGTCAATTGTGTACTAAGCCCTCTGTTGACACATAGTTTATATGCAATATCTCATTTAATCTTCACAACAATCTTATGAGATAGTTTATATTATTGTCCTCATTTCATAGATGAAGAAACTAAGACTTAAATATTAATTGACTTGTCAAGGTCACTTTCCTAGTAAATATTAGACCCTTCCAAGAAAAATATTGTGTTCAGCAGATGTCACGTGCTGCAGACAGGATAAAGACAGGAGGTAAAGTGTTAACCAAGAAGAGATGTCTTTCCAGAAGCCATTGGTAACCTCTAAAAAAACTGAATAAAAGTCAGAGATTAGGAAAAGTAAAGCAAATGCAAATCTCGTCACAGTGGAAATGAACATAAATTACACTTTCAATAAACATCTCTGCCATGTCAAAAATATGGAGTGATTGTCTGAAGTAGGGTGAAAAATTATTATTATTGTAATTACTATTATTTTTTATTTTTGTTTATTTCAGCATATTATGGGGGTACAAATGTTTAGGTTACATATATTGTCTTTGCCCCACCTGAGTCAGAGCTTCAAGCATGTCCATACCCCGGAAGGTGCATACTGCACCCATTAGGTGTGTATATGCTCATCCCCTCCCCCTTCCATCTGCCTGACACCTGATGAATGTTACTACTATGTGTGCACTTAAGTGTTGATCACTTGATACCAATTGATGGTGAGTACACATGGTGCTTGTTTTTCCATTCTTGGGATACTTCACTTAGTAGAATGGGCTCCAGCTCTATCAGGATAATACAAGAGGTGCTAGATCACCATTGTGTTTTGTGGCAGAGTAGAACTCCATGGTATACATATACCACGTTTTATTAATCCACTCATGTATTGATGGGCACTTGGGTTGATTCCACATCTTTGTAATTGTGAATTATGTGCTGCTATAAACATTCTAGTGCAGATGTCTTTTTTATACAATGTCTTTTGTTCCTTTGGGTAGATGCCCAGTAATGGTATTGCTGGATCAAATGGTAGTTCTACTTGTAGCTCTTTGAGGTATCTCCACATTACTTTCCACAGAGATTGTACTAGTTTGCAGTCCCACCAGCAGTGTATGAGTGTTCTTATCTCTCCGCATACACGCCAACATTTATTGTTTTAGAACTTTTTGATAGAGGCCATTCACACTGGAGATAAGTGATATTTCGCTGTGGTTTTGATTTGCATTTCCCTGATGATTAGAGATGTTGAGCATTTTTTCATATGTGTCTTGGCCATTAGTCTATCTTCTTTTGAAAAGTTTCTGTTTATGCCCTTTGCCCACTCTTTGATAGGGTTGTTTGATTTTTTTCTTGCTGATTTCCCTGAGTTCTATATAGATTCTAGTTTCAGCCCTTTATTGGATGTGTAGCATGTAAATATTTTCTCCCATTCTGTAGGTTGTCTGTTTGCTCTCGTGATAGTTTTCTTGGCTGTACAGAAGCTTTTTAATTAGATCATGCCCCATTTATTTATTTTTGTTGTTGCTGTGATTGCCTTTGGGGTCTTCTAGAAGAATATGTTAGAAAAACTGTTACAGACACTGGGCTAGGCAAAGAATTTATATAATTACTATAATTTAAAATAGTAGAGATGCAAGCATTATTGGAAGTTGATTCTAAAATAGTGTTTCTTAGCTGTGTTTGATTTTTGCCTTACCCCTTGGGACATTTAACCATGTCTGGAGGCATTTTTGGTTGTCACAAGTGAAGAATGCCATTGGTAAATAGTGGATAGAGGCAGGGATGCTACTAAACATCATACAATGCTCATAATGGTCCCCACTCCTACCCTCCAAACAGAATTATAAGGTATAAATATCACTAGTTCCAAGGTTGAAAAATTCTGATCCAAAGGATTCACTGGGAAAGAAGATATTGAATATATAAGAGAAATGGTATAAAATCAGGAAGAAGGAGAAAGGGAGAAGATAAAAATGTTACTGTTAGAAAAGCTTTATCAGGAACCATTACCCTTATTTCACTTAATTTTTTACAGAGGCAGAGACTGAAGTTCAGATAGCTTTAATGATTTATCCTTTTAGAATCTAGTAGAAATGTAATTTAAATGTTTGAGCTCTTACTACAATGTTATTTTAATTATGTCACTTAATATTTCAAGTTCAAAATTGGCTCTGAGTAATTGGCGATGTGATAGCATAATTACCAAACGTATAGCAATTATTTTGATTAAAAATGAATAACACACCTATCGATTTTATGTTTTCATAAATAATATATTTAGTACCTTCTTTTTTGTTAAAGGAAAGAAAGATGGCTATGACATTGGAAAGAAATAAACTAAGAAAATGTGTTCAGCAAATTGGCAGCAAATACACAATATTGACACTTGCAAAAGAACAATTAAAATTTGTAGGAGAAATTATAATTAATCACATATTTGACATGAAAATTTTCATTAATTTTATGGTTTAAAGCATAAAATATAAATCTTTAAAGACTTTGTAAACTAAAATAATAGACAACAGTGCCAGATTGCCATATTTCTACCAATTGTTACTCAGAGCAATAAATGTATAATAATGAATACCTGAGCCTTCTGCCAGTAGAGAAAATGTTAATATTCAAGCATCTTTATAACATTGCCATACCATTGCTACCACAAAGGGAAAAACAATTACAATGACCGTAGCAGTTTAATTGTGAAAGCTGGAGCAAGAATTATAACTAGAAAAAAAAATCTTATTTCTTTAAATACAAATAACTAAATGTGCAAGCACAGCAGAAACAGGCAAGGAAGGCAGAATCATCTAGGGACGTGAGAGCTGACCTATGCAGCTGTAGGCCTGGCCAGCTCTGGAAATGCTACTATGTGAGCAAGCCAACAGGAGCATTGACATCCTCAGCAATCAGGCAACTTCTCCAAGAAGGAAACAGCTGGAGGCCAGAGCCAGCGATCCACTCTTACTGACATCTGTTGCTATATTTCTATCATGGGGTTCCTTTTATTTATTTCTGTTATTGAAACAATTCAGTAGAGACCATGTGTAAATTTAATTTCCTTCTCCTGATAATTCTAGGCACTTCACACAACCAATAATTTATTTACAATTCACTACCAATGCTGATTTAGTACTTAAAACAAACCCTATTATTCTATATAGAAATCAAGTCAACCCTCCTGCCCCACCCAACCAAAACAGATGTTTATTGTTACAGTTTAGTTTATTACTTAAGAATATGTCTTCTGTAACAACACAGCCTTAGTTTGAATCCTTATTCTACCGCACTCTAGCATTGAGATATTGGCAAGTAATTTAACCTCTCCAAGCCTTGGTCTCTTCATCTGTAACATGGGGGCAATAATAATGACTATATCATAAGGCTATTGTGAGGACTGAATGGGATACTTCATGAAGCGCTTGGCCCAGAATCTGGCATATAGCACATCTCTATAAACATTAGTTTAGATTAAAACCGCTCTGCAATGGTTTCTCCTAAATATCATTGCCAATATCATTTTGTCACATTCTTTTATAAGAGGCTTCCCCACTGTCTACCTAATGAAGTCTGCCTACATTGATAATCGGACCCAACCCTTCTCCTTTCCACAAATAGTCTGCTCTGACTATAACAGTTTACTCAGTGGGTGGTCTTGTTTGTAACCCTTTCCTCAAAAGAATGCTTTTCCTGCGCATATCTGAGTCCTATGTGCCCATTAAATTCCCACAACTCAGTCTATTATGAATGCGCCATTCAAGAAGATTTCTGTCAGCCCTAAAATTCTAAAGAATTGGCCTTATTAGCAATACTGTTCATACAACATATTTGCTTATCTATAATGCTATTTATGTTTTTTTAATATTCAATTTAAGTAATGCATTTGAGCATCTTCTGTTTTCAGAGCATTAGTGCTAGTCTTATGTGAACACAATACTAAAGAATAATCATTACCCTGATTGCCCTTCCAACTTATAGAATGAGTGGGAATATTAAACAAACACCCATGCTACCATAGACATAAATGCCACCACTCTTTAAAGAAATTTCTTTAGATATCCCCAACTGTATGTAAACTCTCCTTCCTTTTAGCCTGCATAACAATTTATTTATATTTTTCTTTGACTTTTGAAATGAGTCTTAAAGAGCACCAAAATTTGGAAGACAGGATAAACCTATAAAAATATTGCACTTATATCATCAAAAGAAAGTATAAATAAAGTAATAGAGAGAAAAAGCATATGTAGGGGCAAATTTGGATTCAAATTCTGGATTTTGGTGCTAGTTACTGTCTGATTTTTATGAGTGTCTCCCACTCTCTCTAATCCTCAGTTTATTTCTCTGTAAATATTGATAACAATGCTTTCTTGGAAAATGTTATGAGAATAACAAAAAATCCCTATAAAGTACAGGGAAGGTACTCAAAAATAATGCTTCCTATAATAATGCAAAACAGAATCTTGAGTTTGTACAAGGAATCCAAAAGGAAACGAATGAGCGGGCCCAGGACTGGAAAGAAGTTGGAAATGAGAAGAGGGGTGAAAGAGAGGAGGCTGACCAAATTGTTAAGGAGTCTGAGGATTGAGAAGTAAAGGCCAGGGAGGATTTCTCAGTAATAGCTATGGCCAAGAAACTTTCATGAACAGGGATGTCTAATGCTTAACTGTATGTTGTTTTCTAGGCTATGATGAAATAGAACACTCTTTCTTAACCTTAATCTCCAGATTCATAAGTAAAGGTTCCAAGGCAAAGTGACTCTGTTTCTCATTTGGGTGAATGCCCAGGAAGAATGGAAAAACAAATCCATATGAGCAGAGAGATTAGTAAATTCAAGATAAGTAAGAAATCAGAACAAGATATAGCTAAGGAAAACATAAGCCCTTAAAATATTGTGCTGGATTTTCTAGTGGGACTAAGCAGTCTGAAGAAATTGGGACACCCAGGAAGACAACATCTGGGATACAGTAGCTACAGTAGTATGCCAGAAAAGGAGGTGACAACAATTGGGAGACTGGAATGCCTGAATGAAGATATTATAGGAAGACATTATAATAAAGTTATTATTAAGCAGGGGTGAATGTATTGGATGGACAACAGTGGAGAGACACAGGAAAGGATACCGATTTGGAGCTATTAAAATAATTGATACAAAACAAGGGCCAAAGGATGGGAATGTGCCAAAGGGGATAAATCGAAGCCCTAATAGGGAATCAAAACCTAAAATTTATGGCAAGTTATGGGATATGAGATGGTGATGTACTTTATCAGATATTAGCCTAGGAATTCAAGATTTGATGAGTGGAAGGATGGCATTTGCACTGCTCAACGTAAGAACAGAACGAGGGAGTGCTGGATTAAAGATACATTTCTGACATCATTATATGTAGGTTTGTTTTCTCGAACTGGACTGCAAGATCATTTTGTGCAAGGACTAGCAGAGTACTGCACATAAATGTTTCTTGGCAATGGTCATCTATTTTAGGTACTATCCATGGTCTCTTATTCTTTAGAAATTGAACCCATAATTTTTAGCTGGGCACATCACTGCCTAGAATAAACACTACATTTTCCAGTCTCCATTGCATCTAGGTAAGGCTTTGGAACTATAAATAGGCCAATGAGATGTAGAAGAATCTTTAATTAAACAAGGTATATCTTTTTAATTGAGTGGAGCTCAATTATTGCTTTAAGACTGTGAGGTTTAAGCCACAAATGTATAATGGTAGCTGAAATAGAGAGAGCATGGTTCTCTGTCAACTTCATGCAGTCACCCTACTAGCCATGGATGGCTTAATTCTAGATTTCCTTTATATCAAATTGAAATAAACTCCTATCTGGATTACACTATTGTTATACCAAATGTTCTACTATTTGCAGCCAAGTCTAGTTCTCTCAAATATAACTACCTTGATCATTTTTTCTATTTGCTTCAGTTGTTTTTTCAAAAGTATTTTTTTAAAAACCTCTAAATACACTTCTTTTTAACATTTAGAAATATTCTGAAATGCTGACCAGGCATTCTTTACATTTGTTTGAAAAAGTTTTTAATCTGATAAGTGGCATGGTAAAAACATCCCT
Organism: Indri indri; assembly: GCA_004363605.1. Lineage (NCBI taxonomy): Eukaryota > Metazoa > Chordata > Mammalia > Primates > Indriidae > Indri > Indri indri. The sequence continues at coordinate 22,832 of RJWJ010023977.1, forward strand.
ATAAATACAACTTTTGTTACCACAGAGGCTTATTGGAATATCAGATGTTTGATTAATATGTTTGCTAACCAAAGAGATCAACCAAAATTCTAGTGAAAACAGTACTTACAGTGGTCAAGTCTTAAGCCAAGACCATTTAGCAAAGTGGAAGTTTGACTAAACCTGTGGAGAAGATGGCCATGAGCAGCAGAGAGGAACGAATCCATACAAGTCATTGTGGGCACACAGAACATTAGAATGGAATTGTATGGAACTTGCTTTTAATTACGTGCAGAAAGTCAAACATTTTAAGTCTTTTATTGATGATTTACACTTCCCTAGTTTTTACTCTGAATTGCTCACATTGGACTAAGAACTATACGCCTCTAATAAAACATTTTCTTTTAACTGATTTTTCTCACTTAGATAATACTTTGTTAGATGTAGCATTCCAAAAATCATCCATTCCAAATCCCTTGTTTTAAAGAAGAAACGATCCAAAGATAACAAACTTACCTAAATCTTTCTCAGAATAATTTCATATTCATTCATTGACTCACTCATTCCTATGTTCATGCATTCAATTACCATTTAATTGTTATTAGGCATAAAGCATTGGGGGGAGTAGCTGGAGCACAGAATAAGATATGGACCTTGCCTTCTAACTATTTTCAATTTAGGTGGAGATAGAAAGAAACGGTCCAGGTAATTATACCAAATAATAAATAAAGATGCTACAAATGTTTCTACAGACAAAGAACCAGAAGAGAAGAAAGGAGGGGAAGAAGTAGCTAGCAATGACTATGAATAAAGTTGCATTTGGGCTGAAGCTTAAAGGATCTGAGTAGGTGAAGAGAGATAGAATGGGCACAGCAGATGAAAGGAATGGCTTTCTTTTTCACTTGTAGTGTTGATTTCTTTATGAAGTTTATCTTTTCCCTTGAATTATTTCTAACTTATATTTGGGAAAAGTAAAACCAAAACATTTCTTAAGAAGCCAGGGGTGAGAATGATGACTTTGGAAAGCATGACATCATAGTTAATACTGCATTAAAAAGTGATGCTTATCAAGGTACAAATGAATGCCCATGAAGTTCATCAGCTGCAGGACCATGCTAGCATTCAGCTTTGGGAGAAAACAATTGTAGTATGCCTTGGAAACCAAGAGCTATGAGCTACTACTCACAAAATGTCATAAATTAAATGACTGAAAACAATGTCAGTAATAAGTAAAACAGTAGGGTTTCAATTTACAAGTGAAAATCCAGACAAATGTGCAGTATTAAGGAAAATAATATTTCATTTTCTTCATATTGCAATGAATGAAGCATCTAGGATATCAATATTCAAACAGAAATTGTTTAAAATGCAAATGACATTTAGAGAAAGTGATGGTGTCTGAAAGATTACTACAAATAAATCTTCTTTTACATTGTAATATGTATAAAACTAGTCTTCTCTTTCTTACATTTGTGATTGATTACGGTTCTCAGTGATAGAGCAATATCTAGGATTAACTAGGCATTCATCAATAAGTAGTATTCAGTGATTACAACATATACATATTCAGAGAATATGTTCATGACTTTTGCAACTATAAACTAAAAATACAGTTTTCATAGGAGTTCCAATTCCATAACATATTTTATAGTCTACCTAAAAGGAAATTTGCATTTTAGCTACATAAATCTGCAGGTAACCTTCAGCCACTAACCTTGCTGTCTTCTTTCTCCTTGGCTTTTCCTTGGAGGGGTTTCGTCTCTCCAAATTCACAGGTTGATTTTAATGTGAGCTGACAAGAAAGCATTGAGTTCTCTGTTTCAGCAAGTTCCAAAGGTCTTGAAGAATAATGCTGTGACCCAGTGGTGCCAAGATTTGGTATCGGAAGAGCAGTATGAACAGGCTTTGACCCAATAGCTGGCTGCCTCAGTTTTGAGGCAACCCCAAGTACAGGCATGGCTTCTATAAAAGTATCTTCTTGCTGCCAAAGAAAATGCTTCTAACCTCAGTCTGGTAGACTCCAACTTTAGTATTTCCAGAACAAATACTTTAAACAAAACTAGCAGTCATCCTGATTTTTTTAAAAACTAATAACATAACTTTCAGGAAGAGGCAAAACTTCCCTTCATCTTTAGTTAAGTATCTTTCTTTCTTGCTGGCTGGGATTCTCATATTCTCATTCTCTCTCTCCCTTTCTCTTTCTGCTTCTCTCCACCCCTCCTTTTCTGTTCAATGAGTCAGTGTCTATGTAATACTAAATACTCCTTTGGGGAGTAAACTTTTCTTGAAGGTAACTGCTACAAAGCTCCTTCTCTAAAATTGAAGAGCTCCTAAATTTGCTTTTTCTTCTCACTAAAGCTGTCTGAGTCTGAGCTTTGAGAGTGAAAAAGAGGAAGAAAACAAAAGGAAAAGCCCTTCAGTCCAAGCTTAAGAGCAGCCAAAAGACCACAATAGTGGAAGGA
>RJWJ010023978.1:0-25277 GCA_004363605.1 Indri indri
GATACGACCACCACTGCCAGGGCTCTTTCTTCTCTTCCTGCAACCAGCAGACACATTTCCTCTTTTGGATACAAGCTGAGGAGGGAAAGGTGGGCACATTATGCACACGTTTCAGGAGGTGTGGTGATGCAGGAGACCAGGCCGTTGGAGGGAGAGAGGAGAATGGTGGCCTGGTGGGCTTCAGCAGGGAGGTCAGGCTTGTGCACTGGCTGGGAGAGGCGCAAAAGAGAACTGGCTCAGAAGAAACAAGAGGACTGCTGGGCAGCACTGTGGTCCTCACATGGCTGTGGTGGCTCTGATTTGAGTAGCTGTATGATTTTCATCTAGCGTTGAACTGCAGCTTGGGAAAATAATCTGCATATGATTTTAGGATATTCATAGACCCCCTGACATCCACGTATGGGATCAAAGACTCAGGGTTAGAAGTCCCTCTGACTTAGAGGCCTCGATGGAGGTGATGGGTAGGCTTAGTTGGAGGAAGATGAAGGGGGAAATAGGGGATTATAATTAAGGAACAGGTTCTACATTTTGTAGACAGAGCAGCCATCTCTGGGTATGGCCGTGGAAGCAGGTGGCTGAAATGAAGAGGATGGAGGGGAGAAATCCAAGTGTCCAGGATCCAGGGAGTCAGTGTCAGCTGACCCAATTACTCACATGTTGAAGGGACCCAAGGTAATGGCAAGAATTGGAATGGAAAAAACGAGACCTAAATCCTCTATGACGACCGAGAGGTGATGACAGAGCAAAGGTGGGAACCACTGAACGTCACAGGACTCAAAGAAGAGCACAGGGCTTTTGAATGAGGCAACCTGCTGGATGGACATGAGGCACCTGTCCCAAGAGAAGGTAAATCCTTGAGCATCCTTTTCTTACAAACCCAGTATCATTTAAAGGAAAGTGCATTAATTTGTTAGGGCTGCCATAACAAATGACCCCAAACTCAGTGGCTTAAAACAAGAGAAATTTATTCTCTCTCCGTTCGGGAGGCTGGAAGTCTGAAACCAAGGTGTGAGCAGGGCTGTGCTCCCCCTGAAGGCTCTGTGGGAGAATCCTTCCTTGCCTCTTCCCAGCTTCTGCTGCTTGTTGGCAATCTTTGGCATTCCTTGGCTTGCAGATGCATCATTCCAGTCTCTGCCTCCATTCTCTTCCCTGTGTTTTGTCTGTGCCTTCAAATCTCTCTCCTTGTAAGGACACCAGCCATTGGATTTAGGGCCACTCTGATCTAGCATGACCTCATCTTAACTTGATTATATCTGTAAAGGCCCTATTTCCAAAATACAGTCACATTCACATATACTGGGGGTTAGGATGTCAGCAAATCTTTTTGGGGGATGAAATTCAACCCACAACTGAAAGGAATAGAAGAGACATTATGTAATGAGGCTGAGGGAAGTGATGAGTTTGTTTGTAATGGAGTGAGGACTCCATAGAATTCAACAGCAAGGATTAGACAGGTGGTCAGTGGGAGATGACTGGATGGAAGGCAGAAGCTGGGAAGGAAGAGTTGTAGCATTGACTTCCATGATGCAGGGATCTCAAGTTGAATGTCACGGGGAAAAGCTGGCTAATGTCCATGGGCAAAGCAGCTTGGATGGGGCATGTGCTCAACCTGAAAGCAGCCACTCTCAGCTCCAGCTGTTTGTTGTCACAAGAGAATGGACTCGGTGTTGCCACAGTTTCCAAAAATAAGCAGTACACTCAGATTACGTGGCATCTCCGGAATTTGGAATGATGACAGCTAATTTACAAATGTTGATGAACTATGTAGACTGCAAACCCTGATGCAGGCTGGATTTGTACCATGGATGGTCAGGGGTCATGCGGCTAGGGAGGCAGGGAATAGGGGACAGGCAGGCAGGACAACAATGTACCAGCCAGCTCAGGGCTCCTGTTGGCATGTGCCGCTGCTCTCCCAGGTTATGTGGAAAACTGTTAGGCTGCAGAGGCTAAGGCCTGGGCCGTGAGAACCACCTGATGGCTTCTGCCGAGCAGGCTGCTGGAGACAGATTGTCTTCTCTTTGCTAGAGACAATCATGGCTCATACCTTTAACGAACTTACTGTTTATTCAAGTGGACAAAATGGTTGTACCCGAGATGGAAGGTTCCTCCTGCCAACCACTTGTGTAGCTAGAGCCTTCAAGGTTGAGTAGGATGTAGGCAAGCACAAGAGGTGGCCTCAGCCAGGGTACTCCAGGAAGGGGACACGGCATGGAGACAAGCAGGGAGGTGGTGTATGCAGGAAGAGTGAAGAGCCCACCTTGATCGCAGGACGTCAGGAGGTCACAGGAAGGTCTCCCAGTGCAGTCTGTTCTTCCACCCCTCCAGATTCACTGCCCCTGCTGCTCTGCATCCCAGGATGCTGACCTCTCTGGACTCGATCAACCAGGCTCTCTTGACCTTTGGCATCTGCTTAGGTTCAGCCAATAGATGCACCAGAAAGAGGTTGGAGGAAACTGATCAGCGTGTTATTCCCACCACAATAATGCGAATATCACAATAAATCGAGCCGTAAAATTTTTTTGGTCACCCAGTGCATATCAAAGTTACGTTTACATTACACTGTAGTCTGTTAAGTGTGAGAGAACATTATGTCTAAAAAGCCCCAATGTATATTATACGTACCTTAATTAAAAATACTTTATTATTATAAAATGGTAACAATCATCTGGGCCTTCAGTGAGTCATAATCTTTTTGCTGGGGGGGATCTTGCCTCGATGTCGATGGCTGCTGACTGATCAGGAGGGTGGTTGCTGAAGGTTGGGGTGACTGTAGCAGTTTCTTAAAATAGGACAACAATGAGGTTTGCTGCATCAATGACTCTTCTTTTCACTAAAGATATCTTTGTAGCATGTGATGCTGTTTGATAGCATTTAACCCGCAGTGGAACTTCTTTCAAAACTGGAGTCAGTCCTCTCAAATTCTGCTGTTGCTTTATCAACTAAGTTTATGGAATATTCTAAATCCTTTGCTGTCATTTCAACAATGTTCATAGCATCTTCACCAGGAGTAGATTCCATCTTAAGCACTTTCTTTGCAATATCTATAAGTGCAATAAAGTGAAGCACAATAAAATGAGTATATAATAAATGCAGGCATATGTACATATGTAGGCATACCTACAGGCATATGAGGGCTGTACAGAAAGTATCCAGCCATTGTTAATATAACAAGAAAGGTTATGTGGCTGGATATTTTCCGGATAGCCCTCGTATATATAATATATAATATGCATTTATTATATATACATATATACACAAATAGATATGTTTGTGTATATTCTTTGACCTTAAAGTGTCATATTAAGTTTAATGATTAGCATTGTAACAACACCCCAAATCTCTGTGGAGCTCCCAAATAGGTTTCCCACCTTATTCTTTTTAACATCACCCAAAATAACATGGAAAAATCTAGAATTCTCTTCCTGGTCTGTGCCTTTGCTTTTCACATCCCTGGTTGTGTGCTTCCCACAGGGGTATTCTTGTTACAGGTCACTTGCACTGAGCCACTTAGAATGCAAAAATGAACTGTAAGGGGGGAGGAGGGGACGGGTATTTGTATACACAAAGAGTGTAATGCGCACCATCCAAGGGATGGGCACACTTGAAACTCGGACTTGGAGGGGGAGTGGGGAGGCAAGGGCAACATACATAACCTGAACATCTGTACCCCCATAATATGCTGAAATAAAAAAAAAAGTCTTTAAAAAAAATGAACTATAAGAAAATCCCAGGACAAAAGAATATAAAGGTACAGTGTGCTTATGGCAAAACTGACACAGTGAGTACAGCAATCAGATCATTATCCATGTCTGTGTTTTCATATCTGATTTGCCTTTATTATGTTCACCAGGTGAAAACCAGAGCTGTGTTCCTCCCTGTTTTCATCCCCAAGGAATCAAGGCCTTGCTCCAAGTATACCTCTGTTTCCAAATCAGAGCTGTGGTTTCCTACAGCTCTCTGAGCATCCAGACTCCTACTTCCAGGAATTCCTTCCTGGTCACAGGGTTCTTGTTGAATTAGTAGCTTTACCTTGGTGCTCACAGAACTCTGAAAGCTTTCTTGTTTCTTCCTGTATGGTCTTCTCTTTCTGTCTCACTATTTTTTTTTTTTTTAATTTTTGTTTTTCTGACTTCTAATCCTCTACAGCTCAAGATTTCCTCTTCAAATCACGATTTCTTTCGTTCTGTTTTTTTTTTTTTTTTTGCAGCTTCTAAAAATGGTTTTCCTTTCATTTTTGACATAGTTCTTCCTGGTCAGGACCAACCTCCAAACCAGCATGGCCAAGAGTTCTGCGGCATGTGTAAGTCTCTCGCATCCCTAGTTCAGACGGTGGCACATAAACGAGCAGATCTGGACCTCAAATTGCATTGTCGTGACTCTGGTCTCAATCAGGTTGGTTCCTTTTGAATTAGAAAAGAAAACTGGACATTGTGAACGGGAATTGTGTCGGCCTGTAACTAAGTGCGATGTGACTTCCAGAAAGTCAATTATCTTCTCTGGGCCTCAATTTCCCCATCCATAAAATGGAAGGAAAGGGAGAAGTAGTTTTTGTAGCAGTGTGCACTCTTCTCAAACAAAATCTTATATGTAAAACAGTTCTGTGTAATTTTCAGTTCACATTTACAACATTTATATATAGTAAAATCAGTCACTGAGGATAATGAATTCTGTTTCCATCAATAGATCAATTGAGATTCAGAGAGGTGGTGGTGGATCAGGACAGGGGAGGCTTGGAGAAGCCTCACTGCCAGCAAATTTAAATCTAGGATTGACAGAGCATCTGTCCAGCACTCCCCACTGAATCCGGGAGTTCTGAGAACGCAGTTGGATAACACCTGGGCTAACCGATCTCTGAGACCTCGCTACCCAGAGTGTGAGTGGTACACAGCCATATCGGCCTCACCCAGGAGTTTATTAGAAATACAGAATCTCAGGCCCAGCCCAGATCTGCTGCATCACAATCTGCACTTGAACAAGATTCTCAAGTGACTTGTTTGCCTATTACTGTCTGAGAAGCATTTGGCTGCCTGTGGGAATCACACAGTGCTTCTCCAAACTTAAGGCTTCTTAAACCTTTATTTAGGACCCCATTGTTCTGCGGTCCTTTCCAGCTCTGAAATTCTGTGATTTTAATATCAGGCCTGAAATGAATTGAGGGTAGACTAAGAAATTTCTGTTAAATACGCAACTAGTTTGATCATTTGGTCTTGCCTTTTTTTTTTTCTCTCTCTCTTAGAGGTTGACAAATGAACTAGGTAGCTTATGCTTAGAAAGTCAATGCTTAGAAATGTGTGAGTCACCTTTATTATATTATCTAGAAAATCCTTAGGACATTTTAAAAAAGTTAGGACTTGGGAGGCAGGAAAGATTATAAAGTATTTCTGCTTTCTAAATGATGTGTTCTTGTATCTCTTGAGGTTTGTAGAATAAGCCCATGATGAAAGCATTGCTTGGAAAAGGAAAAAAAAAAGACATTTAATTTACAGAATGTGTGAAAGAGAAACATCCTCTTTCTGTGTTGATGGGGGTAATCCTTGAGTGGCCACATCTTAGACTTTTCACTTTTATTTTTACTCTCCCTGGCTGTCATAACTCAAAGTACTTTATTTCAATAGATCTACTTTCCCTAAAAGTAATGCCTCTGTGTTTATGATCCAGATCACAGTGTGGGGATAAGCTTGGATTCATATATTTTGTTGTGCCTGTGAGAGTTGTTTTCTTCTAATAAGGGCTGCCTTCTCAATCAGAGGAAGCATCTGTAATTATCAATCAGCCTTTCTGACGTGGGAAGAGTTTTAACTCGTTTTTGCAGCTTTATAATTTCTATTGTAAACAATACTTCAATGCAGATGCAGCCTATGAATTAGATAACATTTAAAGCTCTCTCCAAATTCTTTCCCTTTGCAGAAATGGTGCATATGTAAAAGCTGAATAAGAAGTATGATGACTGATGAAAATAGCTGTTTTTACCTAAGCCTGAAAACAACTCCCAGTAGAATTACTGTTGGCAAGAAAAATGATCTTTTCTCTAGGGGTGTCACTGACCTGGTTAATACTGCTGTTGGATGTCTTCTGAGCCCACGCATAAGGTTCCGCTTGAATAAAGGGAACCGAGGTCTATCCATCAGGTTCAAGTCTAGTCGACAGTAGATTTTTCAATCTTAAATCTTTCAATCTTAGATATAAAATGGGTGAATAAAATATAATGATCTAATGACAGAATGTAAGCCATCACATTTGATGGAAGGAGAAATGCAGCAATTGGACTTTCATTTTAAGGAAATTTTGCCTCAGTATTTGTGACATCAGATCTGTCTTTATTATGATCTTCCAAACATGCTGTCTTTGACCAAGGAGAGACTCAATTATCACCTGGTTGGATTATAAACTGGCTGTGATCTTGAATAAACCAAGGCCAGAAGGTTAAGAAGAAATAAGTGAAAGTAGACCTTAAAAAAAAAACCCCTCTGTATATAAAAGCAAATCAAATAAAATCGGTAATAATGTTTTGGTAATACCATGGAAGATTTGTCAGTATGAATTTGAAAAGAGTCCTAGTTCAATTGATAGACTTTCTTCTGTTTATCCAACAACATTTATATATCCAGTTACTAGTGTGATCATTTTCTATGTTTTTTCTTTTTAAAATTGTACCTAATACCCAAATACTGGGCATTTCCTTTCACTGGGTAGATGAGATCCACAGAGATGTCTAAGGGCCTGTGTTTATATTTATTAAAAACAATTAGCCTAAGATCGGAAGGAAAACATGGGTCCTCCCCACTCTACTCCTCAGGAGCTGAATGCAGATGTCCTTGACTTTGTAGGAAAACCGGGTTATGAAGCCTGCCCAGGAAACCTGGAGGTACTTCAAGGGTTGAAACAGCTGGAGCTATTTGTCCATCAAAAGTAAGTGTAACCAAAACAGAGGGGAAGAGGTATTTTTCAATATGGGGATGACTCTGACTGAAAATGACTACTCATCTTCAGGCTAAAGTGCTGTGAATTCCTGTTGAGGGGAAGACTTTTGAATAATAAAACAACCAATCTAAACCATCTGTCTTAAAAACACTCTGCTTGCCTGAAGAGAATAAATTATGCTTTATTACCCTAAATGTCAGGATCGTGGTTAGGTGAAAAATTAAAAATATTATGCTTTATTAGGAAGGTTGAACTAAACCTGAAGCCAGATTTGTGTCTAGTTATAAATCTATCTGAAGGCTTTAGGATTTCCCAAGGTCCCTATTTTTGGAGGAGTACCTAAACGGATCACGTTACATATTATAATATCAGGAATAGCGATTGTTTATTGAGTGTTTAGTATGTTCAAGGTATAGCACAAAGTGTTTTAATTGATGTTCTCTCTTTTATCTGTCAAATTGAAATTTGAGCCAACAATTAGACTTCCTTCTACCTCTCTCTTTATAGTCACACATCCTTTCCTTTTGGTCAAATCTTTAGCTTCTTGAAGTCAAGGATTACGTACAGGGAGCTGTGTATGGGATTAAGGCAGGGCATGGTCCTTGGGATGCACAGACATGCTTTGTGCCCGCACAGAACCCACAGTCTTCCCTGCAGTGTTTGCTTCCTCATAAGGCTCAATTTTGCTGAATGGATGAATATATAGAAATACGTATATATTTATACAGGTGATTTTCCCTTCACAGTCCTCGAGGGGAATCAAATAAGCTATGAGGCCATTAGAGGTCTTTGACAGTAGTGATGTATCACCATCACTCTATTGTAACTGACCTGCTAGTCTCCATAAGTAACGCTGACCCTCTTGTGTGACTTTTTCTATCGTTGATTTTGGAATTGTTCTAGCTGGTATTTCCTTCAGTCATTGCCCCCAAGATGTGTAGAATAAGTCCCTGCCCACTGGTGTTAGGGATGTTTTTACTGGAGCCATGCACATCAGTTTCTTAGTCTCTATATTGTTGAGTTCTTTAATTTGACTTGCACTTGGTGTATTCCAGTTCTACTTCTTGTTTTTTGTAAATGTATCTCAGTTTCATATTAAAAATGGACACTTTTTGTAGTATGGCACTCCACCTTTTCTCCCCTGAATGAGTTCCTTGTCCATCTGGTGTACCACCCAGAATTTTTTTTTAAGAGTGGGCTATTATTCCTCACTATTTAGGATTCTTGGCTCTGAGGGCCGGATGTCATGCTAATGCATTTAATTACTTGACTTTTACCTTGAGCTCACTGGATTCCTGGGCTGAGACCTGCCTGAGATCACCAGAGATATATATGCAGCTTAGGCTTTTGCTCTGTGACATTCTCCGAACATACATACACACATATTCTAATGTCTCAAATTATCAAATGTCATCAGTCACCAACTACGGTTGAAATTAAACAATTGTTTGGGACTCCAAATGCCTTAATTCGAGCTTAGCGCAATGTGGCCCAAAGCTATTTGTTCAACTTGTATTAATTATTATTGTTTATTTATCATGCTTCACTGAGCACTTCTCTACCTGTTTAAATCTCACCTTCCCTTTCTCTTAGCATGCCCTCTTCTAAACCCCATTGTTATACAAATTTAACCCATTCTTTAAGGTCCTGTTCAAGGGTCATCTTTCCCATTAAAATTTTCTTAATGTCTTTTGGTTTTTGTTTCAACTCCTCTAGCAGTCACTATCTACCACTCTTTCAGCTCCTCATCACATACTGCCTTCTTCCATCTCTTGAATTACTGTGTTTTGCCACTAGTGACGTCAATTGTTGCTGTTGTGTGTGTGTCTTGCTTCTCATAATCAATCGTATTTAATAAGTTCTTCTACAGCTGTAACTATGAAACTATACTCCCTTGAATCTTCTTCACACACCAGTAATTATCATATGTCTATGATAGATACTCAATAATTACAAATTGAATGAATTGAATCAGTTCCCCCAGCTTTTTAATGTAGATTAAGTTCTCTTTCTCTCTCATCTTTCTTTCTCTCATCTTTCTCTCTCTCCTTCCATCTCTTCTTCTGTCTCTTGCTAGTGATGGATTCTGATTCCATCATTATTGTGTGTGTGTGTTTCATTTCATTTTTTCTCTCTATACCCCAGTTTCCACCTCTGTAAAATTGGAATAATAATAATTAGGGTTGCTAGGTGGGTTAAATTAGATAATGTATGAAAACCCCTAGCCTAGTATGGGTTTAGTGTCTCAACAGGTATGAAATCTCTTTTTTATCCTCTGGGTTCTATCACTTCTTGTTTTTTTCTGATGAACTTACAGTTCTAAAAAGAGGTCACAAAGTTACTGCTATACTGTGAAATAAATAAAGGCAGAAATGTGCAAAGAATGCTCTCTTTATGTTTGAAATTTTGCCTTATTTTTCCTGTTTAGTTTCTACTCTTAATCCCAATTTCCTCCAACTCCTAATTCACAGGGTAGTCAGTTATCCCTTTTTTGGTCTCGTGCCTTTTGTATCACCTTTCCTCCAACTTCTTTCCCCAAACTCCTATTCACGAAAGCAAAGCTCCTAGTCCACTATTGAGCTGGGTGCGCAGCCATCTGCTTTTCTTTTTCCTTTTACTTCTTCCTCTCCTCCAAAATTCCTTCTTCAGTGTACTGGAATCTGGCTTCTACTCTTAGTGCTCCGTGGAACCTGCTTTGCTAAGGTGGTCGTTCTCAATCTTTAGTAACACATATTCCACGCTGCCCTCCACCCCATGTGAGAGAAGATCACTTTGTTGGGAATTATTAAGTGAAAGTTTTTAATTTCCTCACCAAATTTCCAAATACAGGGGGCATTTTTTTTTCAGTCCTTATTTAACTTGATCTACTGGTGGCATTTCACGCTTCCAACCACTTCCTTCCTGAACTAAGTCCTCTCTTGGTTTCTGAAACATTACTCTCTCCTGGCTGTTTTCCAGCCATTCTGATATTCCCTTTCACTATCCATCTTCCTTTGCCCATTCCTTAAATGCTGGTGTTTCTTAGGGTTCCATTTTGGGCTCTCTCTCTTTTTTAATGCCATTTACTCTATTTGATTCATTTATTTGGTTGACTTCATCATCACTAGGTTTCAAATTTCCATCTTTATACCAATATCTATATTGGTATATTACGCCAACCTATATTTCCAGATTTTTCTCGAGTGCCAGATGTGAACTTCAAAGTGCCTAGTTGACATGTTTACTTAGAAGCCTTTGAGCATCTAAAATGAACATTAAAATGAACATGTCCCAAACTGAACTTGTTTCTACATCATTTGTCTTTCTCCTATATTGCCTACTTTAGTTAAAAGCATGCCATATTTATTCTGGTTGTTCCAGCCAGAAGCTTCAGAGTCATCTTAAATTCATGCCTCCCTCTCACCACCTTCAAAATCTCAAAATTCAAGTCCTGTTGAATGTATCTAAATTCTCAAACTGGCCTGTTTTCCATCTTAGAAGCCACTTCTTATCATTCTCAATGGTAGTTTTAAAAATTGTCTTTAACGTCTCCTCCATACATGCACTCTTTTCCCCCCCGATTCCTTACTTTGGCTACAATTGGAGCGCTGTTTCTCAGATGCCAATTTGATGATGACTGTATCCTGCTAAAATTGTCCAATGTTTCCTTACTGACAAGCAGATAGAGGTTAAACTCCTTGACCTCACCACCAAGACCTTTCAGCATCTTCAGCTTTTCTCTGTCATCCCTGCCTCATACTCTGTGTCCTGGTCACACTGGAATTGTTGCTGCTTCCTGAACAATCCCTTCTTGTACACGATGCTGCTTCTGCCAATTTCCCTAAAAACCGCATGGATTGAAGTATAATGTAAGATAGTGGGTGTCCAATAGAAATAGGACTTTCTGTGCCTATTAGGATTAGGAAAAGAGAGGATGTACTTGAGTGGGTTGTGTAACTTGGACAAGGATTTTAAAAGTGCTTACTTGTTCCTGATAGAAGCAAGCAGAGTCTTTTCCAGATGAACAGAGGGTCTCTAGAATGGTGAAGATGTGAAGAAGCTTGTGTTTGTGTGGGAGTTAGAAGTAGAGAAGATGGAACTCTTGAGAAAATGAGACATAATCTGCAATTCTGGGGACTATGGGAGGTGGGGATCGGATTATAAATCTTAAAAACGAGATAGCCCTGAAGTGATGCCTCCCTAGGGACAAACAGATCCTTATAGCAGAACTTAATACTAGAAAATTCTAGGTTCTACTCTAGGGCTACTGAGTCAGGGCTTTGCCAATAAGCAGAATAGTTTCAACCTGAAATTGAGTGGATCTGGAATTCAATCAAAGAAGAAACTATTTTTCTAAGGGATGAGACTAATCCTGATAACACTTAGCATTTTTAAGTATTTATTCAATATTAAGCACAGTTCTAATAGTTTTATATCTACTTATTTAATCTTTCCAAAATTATGATATAGGTACTATTATTAGCCCCTTTTTACAGATGGGAAAATTGAGGCACGGAAAGGTTGAAACAATTCCCTAGTCATACTGCTGTTTGGTAAAGCCAGGATTAGAATCCAGCATTCTGGCCCCAGAGCCTGTTCTCTTAGATGTCTTGCACTAGGGGTGCAGGCAGGAATGAAGTGGAGAAGAGTCTGGGCCAGAGAAAGAGCCTATGAAGCAAGGAGGATGTGGTTGCTCACTGAATTTGCATACATGTACACACATTCATACACAAGTACACACATGTACATACTCATACATATATACACTCAGACACATGCACACTCATGTACACATCCACACATCCACACACACTCAGTACATACATGCACACATGTACCTCTCTCCCCCCACACGTGTAGAGATGACAAAGAGAACACCTGGGCTTGGCCTTTGAAGAAATCCGCTCGTCATCTCTAGTGACAGTTCTGAATGTTACCTGAACATCCCAAAATAGGAACAATGTGTCATTCCAACTGCCTTTGTATTTCTTCTCATTTATAATTTTTTTAGCTTAAAGCTAAATATAGGTTAAGGATGAGAATTCTGAAATGTAATTTTTTCATAGCTATTTTTAAGCACTTTCAAACAGATAATTAAAGGATACCTTTAAAATACTAATCTAGGGGGAGAATTTAGTAGATAATCTGGGCTGATGATGTAGAGTCACATCAAAAAAAACCCTCAAGCTTTTCAGCCAGAATTGGAGAAAACTGTTATTTTTGCCTCCTGACTTCTGAGACAATGAGGGACTCCACACCTTGTGCTGTTTCAGTAGCAACTGTTGTGCAGAAATTGGGATGATCTGGCTTCCGGTCTTGTCTGTGGCCACACCTTGTGCAAGAACGACACTTGGAGAGGCACCTGACCTAGCTAAATGCCTGTGCGGAGCAGTCCTGTTAGGATTGTTTGGTGCCAAGGGTCAGAAAGCCACTCCAGCACACATGAGCACCTGAGGGGAGGGACGTTACTGGAAGGACATAGGAGTACCTTGCTGAGCCAAGGGTAAGAAGTGCAGCTAGCCTTCTTTCCCTCTCCCTATTCATGGGCTCTGTGGTCCCACATCTTTGCTTTTGTTTCTGACTACATCCTTGTCTACTTTTTGCAAAATGGCTCTTTCTTCTTTGCACATACTTTCCTTTTTTTTTCAGACAGAGTCTCACCTTGTTGCCCTGGCTAGAGTGCAGTGGCATCATCATAGCTCTCCTCAACCTCACTTTCCTGAGCTCAAGCGATTCTCCTGACTCAGTCTCTTGAATGGCTGGGACTATAGGCACATGCCACCACGCCCAGCTAATTTTTCTATTTTTTGTAGGGACGGGGGTCTTGCTCTTGCTCAGGCTGGTCTTGAACTCCTGAGCTCAAGCAATCCTCCTGCCTCAGCTTCCCAGAGTGCTAGGATTACAGGCGTGAGCCACCGTGCCTGGCTGCACATATTTGACCTGACTATAGCTTTATGTCACTTCAGGTGCATGTCAAAGTCTGACTCAACTCTCTCAATCTCAATTCAGAATTGTGGAAGAGAATTCTGGTACTTGGGTTAGGTGTCCATTCCTGGTTCCATTAGCTGTGGCTGAGCAGGTGGGTGCAACTGACCTGCTTACTGCCCACTCAGTAGGGATTCTTGGTGCAGACTCTCTGAGAAAGGGTGCATGGAAAGACTAGGAGATGGGAGTGATTAATTAGTGAAGAAAATGATTTGGGCACCTATAATATAGCAGTGATCACTTTTCCTTGCACATGTTACTTGAATGCCCCCAAATCTTAAGAGCAGGTTTGTGTGAATGGGGTCATACTAACATTAATACCTGTATATTAATATACAGGTATTAATATTGAGGGACAGAAAAGTTAAAACAATTGCATAAAGTCACAGCACTATGTGGTGGAGACAGGATTAGAACCCAGCACTCTGGCCCCAGCGCCTGTTCTATTAAGCATCTTGGACCAGTGGCATAGGCAAGAATAAAACCTCAGGAAGAAGAGTTTGGATCAGAGAAGAAGCCTATGAAGCAGGGAGGATTTGTGACCTACTGTGGTTTGAATGTGTCTCCCAAAGTTTCTGTGTCAGAAACCTAATCTCCAATGCAACAGTGTTGAGAGGTGGGAGCTTTAAGAGGTGATTAGGTCATGAGGGCTCTGCCATTATGAGTGGATTAATGTCATTATCTCAGGAGTGGGCTTTTTGTTGCAAGAGCAGATTTGTTATGAAAGTGAGTTTGATCCTCTCTTACCATCTATTGCTCTTTTGCACTCTCTTACCTTGCTGCCTTCCTCCATGGAATGATGCAGCAGCAAGGCCCTCACCAGATACAGGCCTCTTGAGCTTGGACTTCCAGCCTACAGAACTATAAGAAATAAATCCCTGTTCTTTATAAATCACTGCATCTGTGATATTCTGTTATAGCAACATAAAATGGACTAAGACTTGGCCACTCACTTATAACTTGCTGCACACATGTACACATGCTTACACATATATGTACATGCTCTTGTATATATGCACACACACAAACACACCCACTCAATCTGAGCCTTTGCTGATGTTATTCTTCCAGCACTATGTCAAATAAGAGTGGTGACAGTGGGCATCCTTATGTCGTTCCAATTCTTTGAGAGAATGCTTTCAACTTTTCACTGTTAAGTATGATGGTGGTTATGGGTTTGTCATATATGGCTTTTATTATTTTGACATATGTTCCTTCTATGTCTAGTTTGTTGACAAGTTTTATCATGAAGCGACGTTGAATTTTATTGAATGCTTTTTCTGTGTCTATTGAGATGATCATATGGACTTTATTCTTAATTCTGTTTATGTGATTTATCACATTTATTGATTTGTGTATGTTGAACCATCCTTATATCCTGGTATAAAACTCACTTGATTATAGTTATTTATTTATTTACTTATATGGCATGGTCATAGTTCACTGTAGCCTCAAACTCCTGGGCTCAAGCAATCCTCCTGCCTCAGCCACCTGAATAGCTGGGACTATAGCTGTACATCACCGTGCCTGGCTAATGTATTTTTTTTGTAGAGATGATGTCTTGCTATGTCGCCCATTCTGGTCTTGAACTTCTGGCTTCAAACAATCCTCCTACCTAAGCCTCCCAAAGTGCTGGGATTATAGGCATGGGCCATCATGCCCAGACATACTATCTTTTTGATGTGCTGTTGGATTTAGCTTGCTGGTATTTTGTTGAGGATTTTTGTGTCTATGTTCATCAGGAATATTGGGCTATAGTTTCTTTTTTTATTGTGTCCTTTTCTGGTTTTTGTATCAGGGTGATACTATCCTCACAAAATGAGTTAGGGAGAGTTCTTTCCTCCTCAATTTTTTGGAATAGTTTTAGGAATATTGGTATTAATTCTTTATATTAATATATTTGGTAGAATTTGGCTGTGAATCCATCTGGTCCTGGGCTTTTTTTCTTGGGAATATATTTATTACTGATTCAATCTCACTACTCATTATTGGTCTGTTCAGGAGTTCTATTTCTTCATGGTTCAATCTTGGGAGGTTGTTTCTAGAATTTATACCTTTCGTCTAGTTTTCTAGTTTGTGAACACATAATTGTTAATAATAGTCTCTGATAATCTTTTGTATTTCTGTGCTATCAGTTATAATGTCCCCTTTTTCATTTTTTATTTTGTTTGTTTGGATACATTCTCTTCTTTTCTTGGTTAGTCTAGTTAGTGGTTTACCAATATTCTTTATCTTTTTAAAATACTGATTTTTTGTTTTGTTAACCCTCTATTTTTTTGGTCTCTATTTCATTTAGTTCTGTTCTAATCTTCATTTCTTTTCTTCTGTTAACTTGGGGTTTGGTTTATTCTTGTTTTTCTAGTTCCTTGAGGTACAATGTTAGGTTGTGATCTTTCTACTTTTTTAATGTAGGCATTTAATGCTTTAAACTTTCCTTTTAGCACTGCTTTTCTCTGTATCCCACAGGTTTTGGTATCTTGTGTTTTCATTTTCATTCATTTCAATGTTTTTTTTTAAATTTCCATCTTTATTTGTTGACTTGATCATTCCGGAGCATGTTGTTTAATTTCTATGTATTTATATAGTTTCTGAAATTCCTCTTTGTATTGATTTCTAGCTTTATTCCACCATGGTCTGAGAAGATACTTGATATGATTTTGATTTTTAAAACTTTGTTAAGACTTGTTTTGTGGCCTCACATATGGTCTGTCTTGGAGAAGGTTTCATGTGCTGATGAAAAGAATGTGTATTCTGTAGATGTTGGGTACAATGTTGTGTAAATATCTGTTAGGTCCATTAGGTCTAAAGTACAATTTAAGTTCTATGTTTCGTTGTTGATTTTATGTCTTGATGATCTTTCTAGTGTTGTGATTGGGGAGTTGAGGTTACCCAATATTATCGTAATGCTGTGTATTTCTTTCTTTGGGTTTAGTCATATTTGTTTTATGAATCTGGGTGCTCCAATGTTGGGTGCATATATATTTAAGATTGTTATATCCTCTTGCTGAATTGATCCCTTTATTATTATAAAATGACCTTCTTTTTTTTTTTTTTTTTTTTTTTTTTTTTTTTTTTTTTTTTTAATTTTTTTTTTTTTTTTTTTTTTTTTTTTTTTTTTACTGTTTTTGATTTAAAATCTGTTTTATCGGTTACAAATATAGCTACCCCTTTTCACTTTTGGTTTCCATTTGTGTAGAATATCTTTTTCATCCCTTTACTTTCAGTCTATATGCTTTTTACAGATGACGTAAATTTCTTGTAAGCAGCATACAGTGGGTCATGTTTTTTAATCCACTCTACCAATTTGTATCTATTAAGCAAGGCATTCAATCTGTTTATGTTCCAGGTTAATACTGATATGTGAGGCTTTGTTTATGTTATATTGTTAATTGTTTCCTAGTTGTTTCATAAATTCTTTCTTTTTTTCTCTTTTTGTCTTTGTGCTTTTATGAAATTCTATCGTGTTGCTATTTCATTCCTTTCTGTTCTTCCCTTATGTGATTGTTTTATGAGACCTGAGACTTTTATACTTTCATGTGTCTTCATGGTGGTGAATATTTACATTTCATTTTCGTGTTTAAGACCCCTTTGAGTATTTCCTGTAGGGTTAATTTAGTGGTGAAGTCTAGTGGTGTCTGCTAGTCTGGGGAAGTCTTTATTTCTCATTCATTTATGAAGCTTATTCTGGCAGGATATAAAATTCTTGACTGACAGTTTTTTTTCTTTCAGCACTTTGAGAATGCCATCCCATTTTCTTCTAGCCTGTAAGGTTTCTGCTCAAAAGTCCACTATTAGTCTAATGGGGTTTCCTTTATATGTGACCAGACACTTTTATCTTGGTGATTTTAAAATTCTTTCTTTCACTCTGACTTTAGACATTCTGATTATAATATAATATGATAAAGTCCTTTTTGCAATGTATTTGCAATGTGTAGGTCTCCTGTATCTGGATGTCTAACTCTCTTGCTAGACTTGGGAATTTTTCACCAATTATTTCCTTAAGTAGGTTTTCTAAATTTTAATCGCTCTTCCCTCTTGAGAATACAGATAATTCATAAATTCAGTTGCTTTATGTAGTCCCAAACATCTTGAAGTCTTTTTTATTCCTTTTTATTCTTTTTCTCTTATTTTTTTTTAATCGTATTGGATTATTTCAAAAGTCTTCAAGTTCTGAGGTCACTCTTATTTTGTTCTCTGCAAAAACCAATTCGTGCTGCTCTGGCTCTGGCTGGTTTTGCCTGATTTGCATGGATCTCTATCCCCAGTTAGACCTAGATCCCTACTGGCTCATTCTGCTACCAATGCCATTAGCTCCTCCATGGTGTGGGGAGGGAAATGCCTTCTGTTCTGCGTTGCACTTAATTAGGGCAGGATGGGCTTCAGTGTAATGCTCTGATGCATTGCGGAGTTTAGTGTAACAACTCTTTCCATTCTTACATAGGCTCCTTTCTCCTCAGGGTCACACATGCTGCCAAGACAGCTGGATTTGGAAGCCTTCAAGAATAGGTCACCATCTGATACTCTCCCTCTTTGTGACCTGCCATGCCTTATTACTGATCTGCTTTGCCTGGTGAATTTCCTTTTTGGTTTCTTTCTTCAGTGGTTTCCATTGCATCTTCAACTCCTACTTCATCATGAGTAGCTGAGATGTCTAAATCCCATTATTGGACATTATTCAAGCTTTTATCCCCATGATGCTCCTAGTTTCCTTATAAACTAGTGATTGCAAATGGATACTTGGAGTGTGTGTGTGTGTGTGTGTATGTGTGTGTGTGTGTACTGACTCCACAAGATGGACTTGTACATGTCAGTTAAGACACCAGATATACATAACTTGCCAGATAGCGTCTTGGAGATGCATAGGACCTCTAGCTTTTCTATAGTTTTTGCACAAATCTTTCACACACCACAAGTCTTTTACTAGTGGTTTAAAGTGTTCCAAGATTCTTTAGGTTCAGCATTCTTAACCTGGATTTGTGGACCCCAAGGGGATCCATAAGTGAGTACCATGGGGGTCTATGAGAGATTGTCTGAAAAATGCTATATGTACATGAACTTATTAAGGGAGATGATTCATAACCTTTATTAGAGGTAAAAGCATATAGATCACCAAAAATTTGAGAGCAAGACACCCAGACTGACTCCAGCATCTGGGAAATGATGGATATAAACTAAACCAGAAAGGTGAGGGAATAAGGAAACTAACACTCACAGAATAGCTACTACATTCCAATGTCCTGAGTTGGGCTCTTTACATATTTTCTTATTTCATTTTCAAAACTGTTCTGTGTAGTAGTTACAACTCCCATGTTCCGGATGAGAAATGGAAGCTGAGAGGGGTTGAAGAAAGGTGCACAAGGCTACACAGCTGCTAAGTCAAGCCATCAGGATTCACATCTAGGCCTGTGGCCTCTAAGCAATCATGTACTCTCTATGACACCATGCGGCCTCCCCAGAAAACCAAGAAATACCAATTTCCACAGATTTCATAAGAACATTGGTAAATATTGCATTCTAATTTTCCATGGCTCATAGTGTATACTATAGAATGCATTGAATTGTAATGTTGCTTACAAAAGAAGGTTTTGATCAGGTATCCATGGCATTTAATTTTTTTAAATACACTTTCATTGTTGTTTATCATGCTTTCTGTCACGATGAAGGATGTTATTAATAAGTACATGATACTATTTACCTGAACTTCTTATTCTATCTTAAAGACACAAATGGGACCACGTAGAGTGATTATCAGGGATTTCCTCCCTTTGGCTGTAGGCAAGGTGGTGCAGTAGGCTAAGAAATTTTTACTCTGTGATTAATTATGTAATCACTTTAAATTTTTCAGGTACCGATATTATATGACTTCTGATCTTTGCAAATAAATAGTATATAAATTATATCTGGGAAATTAAAAAAAAATTCAAATCTGATCCTCAATGTAGCTTTATGTCCACTGTTTATTTTCTACAGCCTTCTTCAATATAGCGTAACCTACTCAACCTATCAATAGCATGTGATAAAAATACCTTGGATACTAGCAACTTCTTAACCATTTGTAATATCTACTTGCAGAAAATTTTAATTCTTCCTTCCTGTTCTTTCAGTGTTCCATATAATTGATTATGTCACAGATAATAAAATAGATCTTCACGTTCATTAGTAGACTCTAAATCAATTTTGAACAGATTTTTACTTGCTTCATACCTGTTTACTTAAGTGTAAATATAGAAAATACTTTGTATTCTTGCTCTATATTAGCGGCTACAGTTTGTATTAAACAGTTCTATTAACTCATAGAATTATGTAATTCAGACTTAAAAAAGAATCACAAGTGAGTGAATTAGAAAGTACAAAATTTATTTCACATTAATATAGTCAGTTGCCTCCGCTTTTTAATAAAATTCCTCCTTAAGATTGATTTATTCATGAAGCCAATCGCACTTCCTCCCTACTAGGCTCAGGGTGGTGGGTTCCATGGTAGTTATTTATAGTATGCTTGCTTCTTTAGGAAAGTAGAGACTCGCTTACAGAACAAGCCAACAGTAGCGAAGTCTGGAGCTTCTGGACATGGGGTCTAGTATTGCAGGAGAGGTGTTGCTGCTGTCCACAGCTCAAATACCTAGAGTAGAGCAGCTGTTCCCAGTTCCTACAGCTCAGATTCAGTGTTTCCCAAACTTCCCTGGTGGAAAGAATAAGCCGAGGGGTCTAGTAAACAGCTGGCTCCCCAGACCACTGTCCCGGGGATTCTGATTCCATGGGTGTGGGCTGGGACCCAGAAGTTCGTATTACTAACAAGAACTCGAGTAATTCTCCTCATTGAGAGGTTTGGGAAGATATTTCATTAGAACCCGTCCTCTTTCTTCCTTTTAACCCTTATTAAATTATTCTAAAGTCATGAAATTATCACATGATTATTGCAATCAGTGATGCTCTTCCTTTCCTAGCGGTTTCCTGAGTTGCGCCCCACACTCACCATTCATTTCACACACCTTCACTGGCTTATTCTTCTGGAAACTCAGCTTAGATCACTATTTTCCTCTTCAAAAAACAGCAAGGCTCTCTGCTGCCTGTTGAATTGTGTCCAGATTACTTGGCCTGGAATTTAATTTAATTGGCCCAACCTGCCTTTTCAAATTCTTTCTTACCAAGTTCCTTTAGACACTGTAGGTTTCAGCCAGGTGTAGCCATTTGATCTCCCCTATACACATTCTTTAATATCCTGCCTCTTTTCCTTGATTTGTATAGTCTTTCTGCCTGGAATACTTTTCTTCTCATCTGTGTAAGTCCATGTCTTACCTGTCTGTCAGGGGCCAGCTCAAAGTTACTTCCTCTCTGAAGTGTGGTCTCATTTTATCAGAGAGAATGGAAATCTTGACTACCAACTCTATGTCAGGGCATAGTGTAGAGCTCTATTTGTGTGATTTCATTTGAATCTCAAAACAATCCCTTGAGAGAACTGTCTCTCCTCTGAACCTCATTTCCATAGCACAGTAGTTCCTCATTATTCTTGGGTTTTGTATTTGCTAATTCACCTGCTCACTAATTTACTTACAAATCCAAAATCAATACTCATGGAATTTTTGTGATCACTTGCAAACACACACACAGCGGTGAAATATTTAAGTTGCCCACATGTGCATGTTCCCAGCTGAAGTCAAACAAGGTGATTCTCTGCCTTCTTCTTTCAGCTGTCATGCTAAATAAGAGACCTTGTGTAGTCTATTTAGTGCCACATTTTTCACATCTTTGTGCTTTTTGTTATATAATTTTGTTGTTTAAAATATCCCCCAAGTGTAGTGTTGAAGTGCTATCTGGCGTTCCTAAGAGCAAGAAGGCTGTGATGTGCCTTAACGAGAAAATGCGTGTGTTAGATGAGCTTTGCTCTGGTATAAGTTATAGTACTGTTGGTGACGGGTTCGATGTTAATGAATGAACAGTACAGTACATCTAGAAAAAAAGAGGAAATTCACTGATCTATTTCTGAGGCTAAAAAGTACTCAAGTGACATCTGTAGTGTGTGATGCAGCTATGGAAAAGATGGAAAAGCAGCTAAATTTGTGGATTCCTGAGATGATAACTGATAAAAAGCATGTAGTGGACAGTATGGTTGTGAGCCTGAAAGCCAAAGAAATGTATGGTCACATTACCTGGGGGCAGGATAACAAGACACTCTTCTTGGCTAGCATTGGCTTGGCTGGTTCACACATTCCAAAAGATGATATGGTGTGAAAGATGTTAGACTTGCAGGTGAGGCAGATTCTGCAGAACAGAAGGCTGCAGAAGAACTTAAAAGATACTTGCTAATACTGTGCAGGACAAGGGTTATGTGGAAGAGCGAGCAGGTTTTCAATGCTGACGAGACTGGCTTGTTTTACAAGGAAGTCGGCAAACAAACCTATACAATGGCAGTTCGGCTGATTAAAAATGTTATGACTAGAGGCTCCTAGGAACCTAATCCTGTATTTCGCCTAGGAGCAACAGTTTAGTATTTACTAATTCAGTGTTCACCACAACTTTATAGAATACAACTGCTGCTGCTAATAGTGAGAATTGACTGGACTTTGTTTTAAACTTCTTTTATATTAATAAAATGTGTAACTTTCTACTTTGTATTATAGACATTATATTAATACTATGTGTCACCTCCCTGCCCTAGTACAATTTTATAGACTTTTCGAGATGAGGATTCAGTCCTCATTCACTGAGCAACAGTTTTTGAGTGTGGCTTATGAGACTACCTCTCTCCCGAGGCAGAGGAAGCGAAGGTAAATAAGACCAAGACCCTGTCCTTGGGTAGCTTATTGTCAGGTGGGGGAGAGACTGTTGTCACAATGATTCAGAGAGGCACAGGAAATTGCATGTGTCTCATCAAGGCATTAAAGAAAATTTACAGCCTAGACATTGAACGAATTGATCTTGCCTTTAAATATTTTCTAAATATGTACTTTATCATGATTTGACAAAGTCTTTGCCTCTAAGTAACTCTGATTCTGTATTTATATCTTTCTATCTATATTTCTGAAGAACTCTAATAATTAATGTATGATTTTGGTAAACTGAAACAGTTGGTTTGCGTTTTTTGCTACCACTAACATACATTATTAAGTTTCAAGAGGAAGCTTAACATAGCTCTTAGTAGGTCTTGTAAGAAGAGAATCGTCCAGAGGCTCTGCCTCGTGAAGTTGCCAGCACATGAAATGAGAAGACGGCACTGATATGGGCAGAGTAGGGACAGCCATGGCCATGCTGCCATAGAACTGGCTGTCCTCTGCATCACGGGTAGCCTTGCTCAGATGTGAAGTGCACACGCGGGTGCCAGGCCATGCAAGGCTAGGAAGGTACCAGCAGGACCACACGAGAAGCTCTGGGGCTTCTCATTCCGGCAGGCCTTGGCTTTACCACACTAACCCTAACTAATAACTGTGGTTTGGATGGAGATTTTATGGTCAGGTTACAAATGGGACACTTTCTTTCTCTTTCCTATTTTGGCAAGAATTGGAAATAATTAGCGTTCTACTCAGCAATTTCAAAAACTTCTGCTCTTCTGTTTGGACAGAGACTTTAATATATCTGCTGGGAGAACTCTGGCTGATGTCCAACGAAGGCTGCATTTTTAAGCCATTTCTTTTATCTTTTAAAGGAGGGAATTGGACAGAAACATCAATTTTAGGGGAGAATGGGGAATGAGAATGAAATGGATGCTGGGTTAGTCTCAAGAGTTTTCCTCCGCTTTCTCTCTTCTCAGTCTTAGACTCACCTACTCAGATCCCTGACCTGGTTCCTAGACCCTGCCAGACTCTTCTCTTCCATGACTCTTTCATGCTCCGTGTCCCCAGGCTGCTGGACAGCCCCTCCGCAGCTGTCCCTGTCCCTGCAGTCAGTGAAAAGATCACTGATGAGGTGCCCACTCTGTCCTGCTGTTCTGCTGCACGCTCCAAAGTTGAATAAGGCCTGGCCGCTGACTCAGAGGAGTTTATTGTCTAGTAGGGGAAAGACACATAAACAAAATGATTATAATGCTTTGTGATGAGTAGAGGAATCTGAAAAATATTTTACGAGAACAGCAGGGAGGGTGAAAATGAAGGACAACAGACACGACCATCTCAGGCTGCAAAGAATGTCTCCCTTTCTTGGCTCTGGGTTGTCTTTCAACAATCTTTTTGTTTCTTTCTCTTCCCAACTCTCTCTAGCTTTGGCTTCTAGAAGGGCTCCTTCCCATCTGCTTCATTTCTCTCTGTCCCATTTGGCCTCTCTGAAGCACATTCCGAAGCCATCTGTCAGCGCTGATTCTTTCCTTCTGTGAAGCCGGCCCTTTCTCCATCGAGCTACGCTGGGATTGGGGTCTGCTCCCACTTGTGGCTTCCTTTGTTACACATCTCTTTGTTTCCCACGTGTAATCTCATCTCCTCAAAACGATTATCAGCTCCTCCAGGGCAGGACTATGCCAGTTACTTCTTTAATTTACCTCTCATAGTTCTGAGGCCACAGCAGTTATGCCATAATCATTTTCAAAACTTAGTTTTGCCGGGATGGTCCCAGTATTCATGTGCTGAATCAGATATGCTGAATTTGGGAAAAGCCAATAATGCAGAGAGGGGTGGTCTAGCAAGATTTTTCAATCAGAAATTATTTTGTTTGTGTATTTTGAGGCTGACTACTTTTTCTCTGACCCTGTAAAAATGCCTCTTCAGTTTTAGAAAATAAACAATTGAATCACCTATCCCCAGAGGTTTCCCCACTGTGTCCATTTTGAGCAGATCTTCAAACATAACGTGGTGTTTCATCATCTACCAACGCAGAAGACATGGAATGAACAATTTTCCCAACCTTTGATATTCTAAGTCAAGACTCTGGAAAGACGGAGGACGGCTCAGAGTTCAAAATGCTGATCTGTGTCATCTGACTTTGGCCCCTGGGAAAGGAGGTAGGAGTCACATAATCCTTCAAAAGTATTTCCCTACGTTTTGTGCTCAAGGCTTCTTGCTATTCCCTTCAAGGGTTTCTGTGACCTGCCAATTCCCTAAAGGCTTTTTCTTCCACCCTGTAGAGATTATTCAATTTCCCACGTGGGAGGGGGTATGTGTGTGTGCACACGCGTGTGAGTTGTGCTCTGACTTTTCACCTATTCATCAGTACCTCATAAGCGTATGCACAGGTCAGATTAAAATCAGAGCTATTTGCTACTTTTTTTTTGTGGTTCTAATGAAAGGTTTGGTGAAGAAAGGGATTAAAATTACTGCTTCCAATGCTGTGCTCCCTGTTGGTAATTTGAAAAGCATATGAATTGCGCATTTCATATTTTTCTCAGGAGAAAGAAAAAGTTTCTTTTGTATATGACCCTTAATTAATTTTTTTCTGTGAATAAGTCCCCTTAATAGAATATAAAATGGTTAATTAAACACATTTTACATATTTCTCTGTTGTCAGATCCCTTTGTCAACTCATCTATGATGTTCTTTTTCTGTTTTATTCCTTAAGCAAATTCTCTTAAGTGAAAACTGCCTAGGACCTCCTGAAACAGTGTTCTCATAGACACAGCTGCATTCTCCTGCTGTTTTCACTTGGGGAGCAAGCGGTGTTCTCCTCTTTGGTCTGCTGCGTCGGAACCAAACCCAAGCTTCACTGCTGCTATTATGGGCTGCATCCTCCATTTCCTCCAGCAATTATTTTCAGAGAACAAAATCAACTTTGTTACAGAGAAAGGAAGCATTTTCTAAAGTGTTCCTGGGAATTCTTGTTCTGCAAGATGATTCATTAAAAAGGTTCTGTGATCATGTAAGTTTGGGATACATGTCATTCATATTCTATCCCCTTCTTGGGCGTTTCCAAAGCACAATAATATGTTAATGCCTTCCTGCCTTCAACAAACCTGTCTATTCGTGTTTCGTCATATCTCAAATGTATTCAATCACTGAGCCCCTTTTATTCTTGTAGCATATTTTTATCATTTGGCAAAGTACACTTGGGAAGGTACTGGGAAAGGAATTAAGAAAACACAGCTCAGTGTGTGTGGAGGAACCATAGCATGCAATGGCTCTCTCTTAAATATGGCCTTTCAGGTCCTGTTAGTCTTGTAAGTGAAATGCAAGCTCCATGGCCACAAGGACTTTCTATCAATTTTGTTCACTGCTGAATTTCCAGTGCTATCACAGGGCCTGGCATGTATTTGGTGCTCAATAACTATTTGTTGATTGAAAGAACACATGCATCTTGGATCATGAACATTATGACTTTTTTAGCTCAGTCCTTCGTGGCTTTAGTTTCAGACTGAAACTAGACTTTTACCAGTTGATTGAATTCTTACATGAGTATTTCTTCTCCCAGGTTTAGTAGCCAGAACCTCCTGAATTCTTCATCTTCAGAAGCCATATGGTGTACTTGAATCCTATTCA